>CAMPDV010004157.1:0-35934 GCA_946699065.1 Loxodes magnus | reverse complement strand
CTAAAACTTAGAGATAAAAAGAAGTAATAAGTATTTAGAAAAGTGAGGAAGTAAAGTAAGAAAAGAAAATAGAATTTCAGCTTTTAGAGTTACTAAAACTTAGAGATAAAAAGAAGTGATAAGTATTTAGAAAAGTGAGGAAGTAAAGTAAGAAAAGAAGATAGAATATCAGCTTTTAGAGTTACTAAAACTTAGAGATAAAAAGAAGTGATAAGTATTTAGAAAAGTGAGGAATTAAAGTAAGAAAAGAAGAAAGAATATCAGCTTTTAGAATTACTAAAACTTAGAGATAAAAAGAAGTGATAAGTATTTAGAAAAGTGAGGAAGTAAAGTAAGAAAAGAAAATAGAATATCAGCTTTTAGAATTACTAAAACTTAGAGATAAAAAGAAGTGATAAGTATTTAGAAAAGTGAGGAAGTAAAGTAAGAGAAGAAGATAGAATTTCAGCTTTTGAGTTACTAAAACTTAGAGATAAAAAGAAGTAATAAGTATTTAGAAAAGTGAGGAAGTAAAGTAAGAAAAGAAAATAGAATATCAGCTTTTAGAATTACTAAAACTTAGAGATAAAAAGAAGTGATAAGTATTTAGAAAAGTGAGGAAGTAAAGTAAGAGAAGAAGATAGAATTTCAGCTTTTGAGTTACTAAAACTTAGAGATAAAAAGAAGTAATAAGTATTTAGAAAAGTGAGGAAGTAAAGTAAGAAAAGAAGATAGAATATCAGCTTTTAGAGTTACTAAAACTTAGAGATAAAAAGAAGTGATAAGTATTTAGAAAAGTGAGGAAGTAAAGTAAGAAAAGAAGATAGAATATCAGCTTTTAGAATTACTAAAACTTAGAGATAAAAAGAAGTGATAAGTATTTAGAAAAGTGAGGAAGTAAAGTAAGAAAAGAAGATAGAATATCAGCTTTTGAGTTACTAAAACTTAGAGATAAAAAGAAGTGATAAGTATTTAGAAAAGTGAGGAAGTAAAGTAAGAAAAGAAGATAGAATATCAGCTTTTAGAATTACTAAAACTTAGAGATAAAAAGAAGTGATAAGTATTTAGAAAAGTGAGGAAGTAAAGTAAGAAAAGAAGATAGAATATCAGCTTTTAGAATTACTAAAACTTAGAGATAAAAAGAAGTGATAAGTATTTAGAAAAGTGAGGAAGTAAAGTAAGAAAAGAAGATAGAATATCAGCTTTTAGAGTTACTAAAACTTAGAGATAAAAAGAAGTGATAAGTATTTAGAAAAGTGAGGAAGTAAAGTAAGAAAAGAAGATAGAATTTCAGCTTTTAGAATTACTAAAACTTAGAGATAAAAAGAAGTGATAAGTATTTAGAAAAGTGAGGAAGTAAAGTAAGAGAAGAAGATAGAATTTCAGCTTTTGAGTTACTAAAACTTAGAGATAAAAAGAAGTAATAAGTATTTAGAAAAGTGAGGAAGTAAAGTAAGAGAAGAAGATAGAATATCAGCTTTTAGAATTACTAAAACTTAGAGATAAAAAGAAGTGATAAGTATTTAGAAAAGTGAGGAAGTAAAGTAAGAAAAGAAGATAGAATATCAGCTTTTAGAGTTACTAAAACTTAGAGATAAAAAGAAGTGATAAGTATTTAGAAAAGTGAGGAAGTAAAGTAAGAAAAGAAGATAGAATATCAGCTTAAGATTTACTAAAACTTAGAGATAAAAAGAAGTGATAAGTATTTAGAAAAGTGAGGAAGTAAAGTAAGAAAAGAAGAAAGAATTTCAGCTTTTGAGTTACTAAAACTTAGAGATGAAAAGAAGTGATAAGTATTTAGAAAAGTGAGGAAGTAAAGTAAGAAAAGAAAATAGAATTTCAGCTTTTAGAGTTACTAAAACTTAGAGATAAAAAGAAGTAATAAGTATTTAGAAAAGTGAGGAAGTAAAGTAAGAAAAGAAGATAGAATATCAGCTTTTGAGTTACAAAAACTTAGAGATAAAAAGAAGTAATAAGTATTTAGAAAAGTGAGGAAGTAAAGTAAGAAAAGAAGAAAGAATATCAGCTTTTAGAGTTACTAAAACTTAGAGATAAAAAGAAGTAATAAGTATTTAGAAAAGTGAGGAAGTAAAGTAAGAAAAGAAGAAAGAATATCAGCTTTTAGAATTACTAAAACTTAGAGATAAAAAGAAGTAATAAGTATTTAGAAAAGTGAGGAAGTAAAGTAAGAAAAGAAAATAGAATATCAGCTTTTGAGTTACAAAAACTTAGAGATAAAAAGAAGTAATAAGTATTTAGAAAAGTGAGGAAGTAAAGTAAGAAAAGAAGAAAGAATTTCAGCTTAAGAGTTACTAAAACTTAGAGATAAAAAGAAGTAATAAGTATTTAGAAAAGTGAGGAATTAAAGTAAGAAAAGAAGATAGAATTTCAGCTTTTAGAATTACTAAAACTTAGAGATAAAAAGAAGTGATAAGTATTTAGAAAAGTGAGGAAGTAAAGTAAGAAAAGAAAATAGAATTTCAGCTTTTAGAGTTACTAAAACTTAGAGATAAAAAGAAGTGATAAGTATTTAGAAAAGTGAGGAAGTAAAGTAAGAAAAGAAGATAGAATTTCAGCTTTTAGAGTTACTAAAACTTAGAGATAAAAAGAAGTGATAAGTATTTAGAAAAGTGAGGAAGTAAAGTAAGAAAAGAAGATAGAATATCAGCTTAAGATTTACTAAAACTTAGAGATAAAAAGAAGTAATAAGTATTTAGAAAAGTGAGGAAGTAAAGTAAGAAAAGAAGATAGAATATCAGCTTTTAGAATTACTAAAACTTAGAGATAAAAAGAAGTGATAAGTATTTAGAAAAGTGAGGAAGTAAAGTAAGAAAAGAAGATAGAATATCAGCTTTTAGAATTACTAAAACTTAGAGATAAAAAGAAGTGATAAGTATTTAGAAAAGTGAGGAAGTAAAGTAAGAAAAGAAGATAGAATATCAGCTTTTGAGTTACTAAAACTTAGAGATGAAAAGAAGTGATAAGTATTTAGAAAAGTGAGGAAGTAAAGTAAGAAAAGAAAATAGAATATCAGCTTTTAGAATTACTAAAACTTAGAGATAAAAAGAAGTGATAAGTATTTAGAAAAGTGAGGAAGTAAAGTAAGAGAAGAAGATAGAATATCAGCTTTTAGAATTACTAAAACTTAGAGATAAAAAGAAGTGATAAGTATTTAGAAAAGTGAGGAAGTAAAGTAAGAAAAGAAAATAGAATATCAGCTTTTAGAGTTACTAAAACTTAGAGATAAAAAGAAGTGATAAGTATTTAGAAAAGTGAGGAAGTAAAGTAAGAAAAGAAGATAGAATATCAGCTTTTAGAATTACTAAAACTTAGAGATAAAAAGAAGTGATAAGTATTTAGAAAAGTGAGGAAGTAAAGTAAGAAAAGAAGATAGAATATCAGCTTTTGAGTTACTAAAACTTAGAGATGAAAAGAAGTGATAAGTATTTAGAAAAGTGAGGAAGTAAAGTAAGAAAAGAAAATAGAATATCAGCTTTTAGAGTTACTAAAACTTAGAGATAAAAAGAAGTAATAAGTATTTAGAAAAGTGAGGAAGTAAAGTAAGAAAAGAAGATAGAATATCAGCTTTTAGAATTACTAAAACTTAGAGATAAAAAGAAGTGATAAGTATTTAGAAAAGTGAGGAAGTAAAGTAAGAAAAGAAGATAGAATATCAGCTTTTAGAATTACTAAAACTTAGAGATAAAAAGAAGTGATAAGTATTTAGAAAAGTGAGGAAGTAAAGTAAGAAAAGAAGATAGAATATCAGCTTTTAGAATTACTAAAACTTAGAGATAAAAAGAAGTGATAAGTATTTAGAAAAGTGAGGAAGTAAAGTAAGAAAAGAAAATAGAATATCAGCTTTTAGAATTACTAAAACTTAGAGATAAAAAGAAGTAATAAGTATTTAGAAAAGTGAGGAATTAAAGTAAGAAAAGAAGATAGAATATCAGCTTTTAGAATTACAAAAACTTAGAGATAAAAAGAAGTAATAAGTATTTAGAAAAGTGAGGAAGTAAAGTAAGAAAAGAAGATAGAATATCAGCTTTTAGAGTTACTAAAACTTAGAGATAAAAAGAAGTGATAAGTATTTAGAAAAGTGAGGAAGTAAAGTAAGAAAAGAAAATAGAATATCAGCTTTTAGAATTACTAAAACTTAGAGATAAAAAGAAGTGATAAGTATTTAGAAAAGTGAGGAAGTAAAGTAAGAGAAGAAGATAGAATTTCAGCTTTTGAGTTACTAAAACTTAGAGATAAAAAGAAGTGATAAGTATTTAGAAAAGTGAGGAAGTAAAGTAAGAAAAGAAGATAGAATATCAGCTTTTAGAGTTACTAAAACTTAGAGATAAAAAGAAGTGATAAGTATTTAGAAAAGTGAGGAATTAAAGTAAGAAAAGAAGATAGAATATCAGCTTTTAGAATTACTAAAACTTAGAGATAAAAAGAAGTAATAAGTATTTAGAAAAGTGAGGAAGTAAAGTAAGAAAAGAAAATAGAATATCAGCTTTTAGAATTACTAAAACTTAGAGATAAAAAGAAGTGATAAGTATTTAGAAAAGTGAGGAAGTAAAGTAAGAGAAGAAGATAGAATTTCAGCTTTTGAGTTACTAAAACTTAGAGATAAAAAGAAGTAATAAGTATTTAGAAAAGTGAGGAAGTAAAGTAAGAGAAGAAGATAGAATATCAGCTTTTAGAATTACTAAAACTTAGAGATAAAAAGAAGTGATAAGTATTTAGAAAAGTGAGGAAGTAAAGTAAGAAAAGAAGATAGAATATCAGCTTTTAGAATTACTAAAACTTAGAGATAAAAAGAAGTGATAAGTATTTAGAAAAGTGAGGAAGTAAAGTAAGAAAAGAAGATAGAATATCAGCTTTTAGAATTACTAAAACTTAGAGATAAAAAGAAGTGATAAGTATTTAGAAAAGTGAGGAAGTAAAGTAAGAAAAGAAAATAGAATATCAGCTTTTAGAATTACTAAAACTTAGAGATAAAAAGAAGTAATAAGTATTTAGAAAAGTGAGGAATTAAAGTAAGAAAAGAAGATAGAATTTCAGCTTTTAGAATTACTAAAACTTAGAGATAAAAAGAAGTGATAAGTATTTAGAAAAGTGAGGAAGTAAAGTAAGAAAAGAAGATAGAATATCAGCTTTTAGAATTACTAAAACTTAGAGATAAAAAGAAGTGATAAGTATTTAGAAAAGTGAGGAAGTAAAGTAAGAAAAGAAGATAGAATATCAGCTTTTAGAATTACTAAAACTTAGAGATAAAAAGAAGTGATAAGTATTTAGAAAAGTGAGGAAGTAAAGTAAGAAAAGAAGATAGAATATCAGCTTTTAGAATTACTAAAACTTAGAGATAAAAAGAAGTGATAAGTATTTAGAAAAGTGAGGAAGTAAAGTAAGAAAAGAAGATAGAATATCAGCTTTTAGAATTACTAAAACTTAGAGATAAAAAGAAGTGATAAGTATTTAGAAAAGTGAGGAAGTAAAGTAAGAAAAGAAGATAGAATATCAGCTTTTAGAATTACTAAAACTTAGAGATAAAAAGAAGTGATAAGTATTTAGAAAAGTGAGGAAGTAAAGTAAGAAAAGAAGAAAGAATATCAGCTTTTAGAATTACTAAAACTTAGAGATAAAAAGAAGTGATAAGTATTTAGAAAAGTGAGGAAGTAAAGTAAGAAAAGAAGATAGAATATCAGCTTTTAGAATTACTAAAACTTAGAGATAAAAAGAAGTGATAAGTATTTAGAAAAGTGAGGAAGTAAAGTAAGAAAAGAAGATAGAATATCAGCTTTTAGAGTTACTAAAACTTAGAGATAAAAAGAAGTGATAAGTATTTAGAAAAGTGAGGAAGTAAAGTAAGAAAAGAAAATAGAATTTCAGCTTTTAGAATTACTAAAACTTAGAGATAAAAAGAAGTGATAAGTATTTAGAAAAGTGAGGAAGTAAAGTAAGAAAAGAAGAAAGAATTTCAGCTTTTAGAGTTACTAAAACTTAGAGATAAAAAGAAGTAATAAGTATTTAGAAAAGTGAGGAATTAAAGTAAGAAAAGAAGATAGAATTTCAGCTTTTAGAATTACTAAAACTTAGAGATAAAAAGAAGTGATAAGTATTTAGAAAAGTGAGGAAGTAAAGTAAGAAAAGAAGATAGAATATCAGCTTTTAGAATTACTAAAACTTAGAGATAAAAAGAAGTGATAAGTATTTAGAAAAGTGAGGAAGTAAAGTAAGAAAAGAAGATAGAATATCAGCTTTTAGAGTTACTAAAACTTAGAGATAAAAAGAAGTGATAAGTATTTAGAAAAGTGAGGAAGTAAAGTAAGAAAAGAAGATAGAATATCAGCTTAAGATTTACTAAAACTTAGAGATAAAAAGAAGTGATAAGTATTTAGAAAAGTGAGGAAGTAAAGTAAGAAAAGAAAATAGAATTTCAGCTTTTGAGTTACTAAAACTTAGAGATAAAAAGAAGTGATAAGTATTTAGAAAAGTGAGGAAGTAAAGTAAGAAAAGAAGAAAGAATTTCAGCTTAAGAGTTACTAAAACTTAGAGATAAAAAGAAGTGATAAGTATTTAGAAAAGTGAGGAAGTAAAGAAAGAAAAGAAAATAGAATTTCAGCTTTTGAGTTACTAAAACTTAGAGATAAAAAGAAGTGATAAGTATTTAGAAAAGTGAGGAAGTAAAGTAAGAAAAGAAGAAAGAATATCAGCTTTTGAGTTACAAAAACTTAGAGATAAAAAGAAGTAATAAGTATTTAGAAAAGTGAGGAAGTAAAGTAAGAAAAGAAGAAAGAATATCAGCTTAAGATTTACTAAAACATAGAGATAAAAAGAAGTAATAAGTATTTAGAAAAGTGAGGAAGTAAAGTAAGAAAAGAAGATAGAATATCAGCTTTTAGAATTACTAAAACTTAGAGATAAAAAGAAGTGATAAGTATTTAGAAAAGTGAGGAAGTAAAGTAAGAAAAGAAGATAGAATATCAGCTTTTAGAGTTACTAAAACTTAGAGATAAAAAGAAGTGATAAGTATTTAGAAAAGTGAGGAAGTAAAGTAAGAAAAGAAAATAGAATATCAGCTTTTAGAATTACTAAAACTTAGAGATAAAAAGAAGTGATAAGTATTTAGAAAAGTGAGGAAGTAAAGTAAGAAAAGAAAATAGAATTTCAGCTTTTGAGTTACTAAAACTTAGAGATAAAAAGAAGTGATAAGTATTTAGAAAAGTGAGGAAGTAAAGTAAGAAAAGAAGAAAGAATTTCAGCTTAAGAGTTACTAAAACTTAGAGATAAAAAGAAGTAATAAGTATTTAGAAAAGTGAGGAATTAAAGTAAGAAAAGAAGAAAGAATTTCAGCTTTTGAGTTATTAAAACTTAGAGATGAAAAGAAGTGATAAGTATTTAGAAAAGTGAGGAAGTAAAGTAAGAAAAGAAGAAAGAATTTCAGCTTTTAGAGTTACTAAAACTTAGAGATAAATAGAAGTAATAAGTATTTAGAAAAGTGAGGAAGTAAAGTAAGAAAAGAAGATAGAATATCAGCTTTTAGAATTACTAAAACTTAGAGATAAAAAGAAGTGATAAGTATTTAGAAAAGTGAGGAAGTAAAGTAAGAAAAGAAGATAGAATATCAGCTTTTGAGTTACTAAAACTTAGAGATAAAAAGAAGTAATAAGTATTTAGAAAAGTGAGGAAGTAAAGTAAGAAAAGAAGAAAGAATTTCAGCTTAAGAGTTACTAAAACTTAGAGATAAAAAGAAGTAATAAGTATTTAGAAAAGTGAGGAGATAAAAAGAAGTAATAAGTAAGAAAAGTGAAGTAAAGTAATAGAATTCAGCTTTTGAGTTTTTAAAACTTAGAGATGAAAAAGAAGTGATAAGTATTTAGAAAAGTGAGGAAGTAAAGTAAGAAAAGAAGATAGAATTTCAGCTTTTAGAGTTACTAAAACTTAGAGATAAAAAGAAGTAATAAGTATTTAGAAAAGTGAGGAAGTAAAGTAAGAAAAGAAGATAGAATTTCAGCTTTTAGAATTACTAAAACTTAGAGATAAAAAGAAGTGATAAGTATTTAGAAAAGTGAGGAAGTAAAGTAAGAAAAGAAGATAGAATATCAGCTTTTAGAATTACTAAAACTTAGAGATAAAAAGAAGTAATAAGTATTTAGAAAAGTGAGGAAGTAAAGTAAGAAAAGAAGATAGAATATCAGCTTTTAGAGTTACTAAAACTTAGAGATAAAAAGAAGTGATAAGTATTTAGAAAAGTGAGGAAGTAAAGTAAGAAAAGAAGATAAAATATCAGCAGCTTTTGAGTTACTAAAACTTAGAGATAAAAAGAAGTGATAAGTATTTAGAAAAGTGAGGAAGTAAAGTAAGAAAAGAAGATAGAATATCAGCTTTTAGAATTACTAAAACTTAGAGATAAAAAGAAGTGATAAGTATTTAGAAAAGTGAGGAAGTAAAGTAAGAAAAGAAGAAAGAATATCAGCTTTTAGAATTACTAAAACTTAGAGATAAAAAGAAGTGATAAGTATTTAGAAAAGTGAGGAAGTAAAGTAAGAAAAGAAGATAGAATATCAGCTTTTGAGTTACAAAAACTTAGAGATAAAAAGAAGTAATAAGTATTTAGAAAAGTGAGGAAGTAAAGTAAGAAAAGAAGAATAGAATATCAGCTTTTGAGTTACAAAAACTAAAAAAAAGAAGTAATAAGTATTTAGAAAAGTGAGGAAGTAAAGTAAGAAAAGAAGAAAGAATTTCTTAGAGATAAAAAGAAGTGATAAGTATTTAGAAAAGTGAGGAAGTAAAGTAAGAAAAGAAATAGAATAGAAATTACTCAGCTTTTAGAATTACTAAAACTTAGAGATAAAAGAAGAAGTGATAAGTATTAGAATATCAGCTTTTAGAGTTACTAAAACTTAGAGATGAAGTGATAAGTAAAAAAGTGAGGAAGAAAGTAAGAAAAGAAGAAAGAATAGAATTTTTTAGAATTACAGCTTTTAGAATTACTAAAACTTAGAGATAAAAAGAAGTGATAAGTATTTAGAAAAGTGAGGAAGTAAAGTAAGAAAAGAAGATAGAATATCAGCTTTTAGAATTACTAAAACTTAGAGATAAAAAGAAGTGATAAGTATTTAGAAAAGTGAGGAAGTAAAGTAAGAAAAGAAAATAGAATATCAGCTTTTAGAGTTACTAAAACTTAGAGATAAAAAGAAGTGATAAGTATTTAGAAAAGTGAGGAAGTAAAGTAAGAAAAGAAGATAGAATATCAGCTTTTAGAATTACTAAAACTTAGAGATAAAAAGAAGTGATAAGTATTTAGAAAAGTGAGGAATTAAAGTAAGAAAAGAAGATAGAATTTCTAAAACTAGAGATAAAAAGAAGTGATAAGTATTTAGAAAAGTAGGAAGTAAAGTAAGAAAAGAAGAATAGCTTTTGAATTTCAGAAGAATTACTAAAACTTAGAGATAAAAAGAAGTGATAAGTATTTAGAGTGAGGAAGTAAAGTAAGAAAAGAAGAAAGAATATCAGCTTAAGATTTACTAAAACATAGAGATAAAAAGAAGTGATAAGTATTTAGAAAAGTGAGGAAGTAAAGTAAGAAAAGAAGAAAGAATATCAGCTTAAGAGTTACTAAAACTTAGAGATAAAAAGAAGTGATAAGTATTTAGAAAAGTGAGGAATTAAAGTAAGAAAAGAAGATAGAATTTCAGCTTTTAGAATTACTAAAACTTAGAGATAAAAAGAAGTGATAAGTATTTAGAAAAGTGAGGAAGTAAAGTAAGAAAAGAAGAAAGAATATCAGCTTAAGATTTACTAAAACTTAGAGATAAAAAGAAGTTATAAGTATTTAGAAAAGTGAGGAAGTAAAGTAAGAGAAGAAGAAAGAAAAACAGCTTTTAGAGTTACTAAAACATAGAGATAAAAAGAAGTGATAAGTATTTAGAAAAGTGAGGAAGTAAAGTAAGAAAAGAAGAAAGAATATCAGCTTTTAGAGTTACTAAAACTTAGAGATGAAAAGAAGTGATAAGTATTTAGAAAAGTGAGGAAGTAAAGTAAGAGAAGAAGATAGAATTTCAGCTTTTAGAATTACTAAAACTTAGAGATGAAAAGAAGTGATAAGTATTTAGAAAAGTGAGGAAGTAAAGTAAGAAAAGAAGAAAGAATATCAGCTTTTAGAGTTACTAAAACTTAGAGATAAAAAGAAGTAATAAGTATTTAGAAAAGTGAGGAAGTAAAGTAAGAAAAGAAGTAAGAATATCAGCTTTTAGAATTACTAAAACTTAGAGATAAAAAGAAGTGATAAGTATTTAGAAAAGTGAGGAAGTAAAGTAAGAAAAGAAAATAGAATATCAGCTTTTAGAATTACTAAAACTTAGAGATGAAAAGAAGTGATAAGTATTTAGAAAAGTGAGGAAGTAAAGTAAGAGAAGAAGATAGAATATCAGCTTTAGAATTACTAAAACTTAGAGATAAAAAGAAGTGATAAGTATTTAGAAAAGTGAGGAAGTAAAGTAAGAAAAGAAGAAAGAATTTCAGCTTAAGAGTTACTAAAACTTAGAGATAAAAAGAAGTGATAAGTATTTAGAAAAGTGAGGAATTAAAGTAAGAAAAGAAGATAGAATTTCAGCTTTTAGAATTACTAAAACTTAGAGATAAAAAGAAGTGATAAGTATTTAGAAAAGTGAGGAAGTAAAGTAAGAGAAGAAGATAGAATATCAGCTTTTGAGTTACAAAAACTTAGAGATAAAAAGAAGTAATAAGTATTTAGAAAAGTGAGGAAGTAAAGTAAGAAAAGAAGAAAGAATTTCAGCTTAAGAGTTACTAAAACTTAGAGATAAAAAGAAGTGATAAGTATTTAGAAAAGTGAGGAATTAAAGTAAGAAAAGAAGATAGAATATCAGCTTTTAGAATTACTAAAACTTAGAGATAAAAAGAAGTGATAAGTATTTAGAAAAGTGAGGAAGTGAAGTAAGAAAAGAAGATAGAATATCAGCTTTTAGAGTTACTAAAACTTAGAGATAAAAAGAAGTGATAAGTATTTAGAAAAGTGAGGAAGTAAAGTAAGAAAAGAAGATAAAATATCAGCTTTTGAGTTACTAAAACTTAGAGATAAAAAGAAGTGATAAGTATTTAGAAAAGTGAGGAAGTAAAGTAAGAAAAGAAGATAGAATTTCAGCTTTTGAGTTACTAAAACTTAGAGATGAAAAGAAGTGATAAGTATTTAGAAAAGTGAGGAAGTAAAGTAAGAGAAGAAGATAGAATTTAAGCTTTTAGAATTACTAAAACTTAGAGATAAAAAGAAGTAATAAGTATTTAGAAAAGTGAGGAAGTAAAGTAAGAAAAGAAGATAGAATATCAGCTTTTAGAATTACTAAAACTTAGAGATAAAAAGAAGTGATAAGTATTTAGAAAAGTGAGGAAGTAAAGTAAGAAAAGAAGATAGAATATCAGCTTTTAGAGTTACTAAAACTTAGAGATAAAAAGAAGTGATAAGTATTTAGAAAAGTGAGGAAGTAAAGTAAGAAAAGAAGATAGAATATCAGCTTAAGATTTACTAAAACTTAGAGATAAAAAGAAGTGATAAGTATTTAGAAAAGTGAGGAAGTAAAGTAAGAGAAGAAGATAGAATATCAGCTTTAGAATTACTAAAACTTAGAGATAAAAAGAAGTGATAAGTATTTAGAAAAGTGAGGAAGTAAAGTAAGAAAAGAAGAAAGAATTTCAGCTTAAGAGTTACTAAAACTTAGAGATAAAAAGAAGTGATAAGTATTTAGAAAAGTGAGGAATTAAAGTAAGAAAAGAAGATAGAATTTCAGCTTTTAGAATTACTAAAACTTAGAGATAAAAAGAAGTGATAAGTATTTAGAAAAGTGAGGAAGTAAAGTAAGAGAAGAAGATAGAATATCAGCTTTTGAGTTACAAAAACTTAGAGATAAAAAGAAGTAATAAGTATTTAGAAAAGTGAGGAAGTAAAGTAAGAAAAGAAGAAAGAATTTCAGCTTAAGAGTTACTAAAACTTAGAGATAAAAAGAAGTGATAAGTATTTAGAAAAGTGAGGAATTAAAGTAAGAAAAGAAGATAGAATATCAGCTTTTAGAATTACTAAAACTTAGAGATAAAAAGAAGTGATAAGTATTTAGAAAAGTGAGGAAGTGAAGTAAGAAAAGAAAATAGAATTTCAGCTTTTAGAGTTACTAAAACTTAGAGATAAAAAGAAGTGATAAGTATTTAGAAAAGTGAGGAAGTAAAGTAAGAAAAGAAGATAGAATATCAGCTTTTAGAATTACTAAAACTTAGAGATAAAAAGAAGTGATAAGTATTTAGAAAAGTGAGGAAGTAAAGTAAGAAAAGAAGAAAGAATATCAGCTTTTAGAATTACTAAAACTTAGAGATAAAAAGAAGTAATAAGTATTTAGAAAAGTGAGGAAGTAAAGTAAGAAAAGAAGAAAGAATTTCAGCTTAAGAGTTACTAAAACTTAGAGATAAAAAGAAGTGATAAGTATTTAGAAAAGTGAGGAATTAAAGTAAGAAAAGAAGATAGAATTTCAGCTTTTAGAATTACTAAAACTTAGAGATAAAAAGAAGTGATAAGTATTTAGAAAAGTGAGGAAGTAAAGTAAGAGAAGAAGATAGAATTTCAGCTTTTGAGTTACAAAAACTTAGAGATAAAAAGAAGTAATAAGTATTTAGAAAAGTGAGGAAGTAAAGTAAGAAAAGAAGAAAGAATTTCAGCTTAAGAGTTACTAAAACTTAGAGATAAAAAGAAGTGATAAGTATTTAGAAAAGTGAGGAATTAAAGTAAGAAAAGAAGATAGAATATCAGCTTTTAGAATTACTAAAACTTAGAGATAAAAAGAAGTGATAAGTATTTAGAAAAGTGAGGAAGTGAAGTAAGAAAAGAAAATAGAATTTCAGCTTTTAGAGTTACTAAAACTTAGAGATAAAAAGAAGTGATAAGTATTTAGAAAAGTGAGGAAGTAAAGTAAGAAAAGAAGATAGAATATCAGCTTTTAGAATTACTAAAACTTAGAGATGAAAAGAAGTGATAAGTATTTAGAAAAGTGAGGAAGTAAAGTAAGAAAAGAAGATAGAATTTCAGCTTTTAGAATTACTAAAACTTAGAGATAAAAAGAAGTAATAAGTATTTAGAAAAGTGAGGAAGTAAAGTAAGAAAAGAAGATAGAATATCAGCTTTTAGAATTACTAAAACTTAGAGATAAAAAGAAGTGATAAGTATTTAGAAAAGTGAGGAAGTAAAGTAAGAAAAGAAAATAGAATTTCAGCTTTTAGAATTACTAAAACTTAGAGATAAAAAGAAGTGATAAGTATTTAGAAAAGTGAGGAAGTAAAGTAAGAAAAGAAGATAGAATATCAGCTTTTAGAATTACTAAAACTTAGAGATGAAAAGAAGTGATAAGTATTTAGAAAAGTGAGGAAGTAAAGTAAGAAAAGAAGATAGAATATCAGCTTTTAGAATTACTAAAACTTAGAGATAAAAAGAAGTGATAAGTATTTAGAAAAGTGAGGAAGTAAAGTAAGAAAAGAAGATAGAATATCAGCTTTTAGAATTACTAAAACTTAGAGATAAAAAGAAGTGATAAGTATTTAGAAAAGTGAGGAAGTAAAGTAAGAAAAGAAAATAGAATATCAGCTTTTAGAATTACTAAAACTTAGAGATAAAAAGAAGTGATAAGTATTTAGAAAAGTGAGGAAGTAAAGTAAGAAAAGAAGATAGAATATCAGCTTTTAGAATTACTAAAACTTAGAGATAAAAAGAAGTAATAAGTATTTAGAAAAGTGAGGAAGTAAAGTAAGAAAAGAAAATAGAATATCAGCTTTTAGAGTTACTAAAACTTAGAGATAAAAAGAAGTGATAAGTATTTAGAAAAGTGAGGAAGTAAAGTAAGAAAAGAAAATAGAATTTCAGCTTTTAGAGTTACTAAAACTTAGAGATAAAAAGAAGTAATAAGTATTTAGAAAAGTGAGGAAGTAAAGTAAGAGAAGAAGATAGAATTTCAGCTTTTAGAGTTACTAAAACTTAGAGATAAAAAGAAGTGATAAGTATTTAGAAAAGTGAGGAAGTAAAGTAAGAAAAGAAGATAGAATATCAGCTTTTAGAATTACTAAAACTTAGAGATAAAAAGAAGTGATAAGTATTTAGAAAAGTGAGGAAGTAAAGTAAGAAAAGAAGATAGAATATCAGCTTTTAGAATTACTAAAACTTAGAGATAAAAAGAAGTGATAAGTATTTAGAAAAGTGAGGAAGTAAAGTAAGAAAAGAAGATAGAATATCAGCTTTTAGAGTTACTAAAACTTAGAGATAAAAAGAAGTGATAAGTATTTAGAAAAGTGAGGAATTAAAGTAAGAAAAGAAGATAGAATATCAGCTTTTAGAATTACTAAAACTTAGAGATAAAAAGAAGTGATAAGTATTTAGAAAAGTGAGGAAGTAAAGTAAGAAAAGAAGATAGAATTTCAGCTTTTGAGTTACTAAAACTTAGAGATAAAAAGAAGTGATAAGTATTTAGAAAAGTGAGGAATTAAAGTAAGAAAAGAAGAAAGAATTTCAGCTTTTGAGTTACTAAAACTTAGAGATGAAAAGAAGTGATAAGTATTTAGAAAAGTGAGGAAGTAAAGTAAGAAAAGAAAATAGAATTTCAGCTTTTAGAGTTACTAAAACTTAGAGATAAAAAGAAGTAATAAGTATTTAGAAAAGTGAGGAAGTAAAGTAAGAAAAGAAGATAGAATATCAGCTTTTAGAATTACTAAAACTTAGAGATAAAAAGAAGTAATAAGTATTTAGAAAAGTGAGGAAGTAAAGTAAGAAAAGAAGATAGAATATCAGCTTTTGAGTTACTAAAACTTAGAGATAAAAAGAAGTAATAAGTATTTAGAAAAGTGAGGAAGTAAAGTAAGAAAAGAAGAAAGAATTTCAGCTTTTAGAATTACTAAAACTTAGAGATAAAAAGAAGTAATAAGTATTTAGAAAAGTGAGGAATTAAAGTAAGAAAAGAAGATAGAATTTCAGCTTTTAGAGTTACTAAAACATAGAGATAAAAAGAAGTGATAAGTATTTAGAAAAGTGAGGAAGTAAAGTAAGAAAAGAAAATAGAATTTCAGCTTTTAGAGTTACTAAAACTTAGAGATAAAAAGAAGTGATAAGTATTTAGAAAAGTGAGGAAGTAAAGTAAGAAAAGAAGATAGAATATCAGCTTTTAGAATTACTAAAACTTAGAGATAAAAAGAAGTGATAAGTATTTAGAAAAGTGAGGAAGTAAAGTAAGAAAAGAAGAAAGAATATCAGCTTTTAGAATTACTAAAACTTAGAGATAAAAAGAAGTGATAAGTATTTAGAAAAGTGAGGAAGTAAAGTAAGAAAAGAAGATAGAATATCAGCTTTTAGAATTACTAAAACTTAGAGATAAAAAGAAGTGATAAGTATTTAGAAAAGTGAGGAAGTAAAGTAAGAAAAGAAGATAGAATATCAGCTTTTAGAATTACTAAAACTTAGAGATAAAAAGAAGTGATAAGTATTTAGAAAAGTGAGGAAGTAAAGTAAGAAAAGAAAATAGAATATCAGCTTAAGATTTACTAAAACATAGAGATAAAAAGAAGTTATAAGTATTTAGAAAAGTGAGGAAGTAAAGTAAGAAAAGAAGAAAGAATTTCAGCTTAAGAGTTACTAAAACTTAGAGATAAAAAGAAGTGATAAGTATTTAGAAAAGTGAGGAATTAAAGTAAGAAAAGAAGATTTAATATCAGCTTTTAGAATTACTAAAACATAGAGATAAAAAGAAGTTATAAGTATTTAGAAAAGTGAGGAAGTAAAGTAAGAAAAGAAAATAGAATTTCAGCTTTTAGAGTTACTAAAACTTAGAGATAAAAAGAAGTGATAAGTATTTAGAAAAGTGAGGAAGTAAAGTAAGAAAAGAAAATAGAATTTCAGCTTAAGAGTTACTAAAACTTAGAGATAAAAAGAAGTGATAAGTATTTAGAAAAGTGAGGAATTAAAGTAAGAAAAGAAGATAGAATATCAGCTTTTAGAATTACTAAAACTTAGAGATAAAAAGAAGTGATAAGTATTTAGAAAAGTGAGGAAGTAAAGTAAGAAAAGAAGAAAGAATTTCAGCTTTTAGAATTACTAAAACTTAGAGATAAAAAGAAGTGATAAGTATTTAGAAAAGTGAGGAAGTAAAGTAAGAAAAGAAGATAGAATATCAGCTTTTAGAGTTACTAAAACTTAGAGATAAAAAGAAGTGATAAGTATTTAGAAAAGTGAGGAAGTAAAGTAAGAAAAGAAGATAGAATATCAGCTTTTAGAATTACTAAAACTTAGAGATAAAAAGAAGTGATAAGTATTTAGAAAAGTGAGGAAGTAAAGTAAGAAAAGAAGATAGAATATCAGCTTTTGAGTTACTAAAACTTAGAGATAAAAAGAAGTTATAAGTATTTAGAAAAGTGAGGAATTAAAGTAAGAAAAGAAGAAAGAATATCAGCTTTTAGAATTACTAAAACTTAGAGATAAAAAGAAGTGATAAGTATTTAGAAAAGTGAGGAAGTAAAGTAAGAAAAGAAGAAAGAATTTCAGCTTTTAGAGTTACTAAAACATAGAGATAAAAAGAAGTGATAAGTATTTAGAAAAGTGAGGAAGTAAAGAAAGAAAAGAAGAAAGAATATCAGCTTAAGATTTACTAAAACATAGAGATAAAAAGAAGTTATAAGTATTTAGAAAAGTGAGGAAGTAAAGTAAGAGAAGAAGATAGAATATCAGCTTTTAGAATTACTAAAACTTAGAGATAAAAAGAAGTGATAAGTATTTAGAAAAGTGAGGAATTAAAGTAAGAAAAGAAAATAGAATTTCAGCTTTTGAGTTACAAAAACTTAGAGATAAAAAGAAGTGATAAGTATTTAGAAAAGTGAGGAAGTAAAGTAAGAGAAGAAAATAGAATATCAGCTTTTAGAGTTACTAAAACTTAGAGATAAAAAGAAGTGATAAGTATTTAGAAAAGTGAGGAATTAAAGTAAGAAAAGAAGATTTAATATCAGCTTTTAGAATTACTAAAACTTAGAGATAAAAAAAAGTTATAAGTATTTAGAAAAGTGAGGAAGTAAAGTAAGAAAAGAAGATAGAATATCAGCTTTTAGAATTACTAAAACTTAGAGATAAAAAGAAGTGATAAGTATTTAGAAAAGTGAGGAAGTAAAGTAAGAAAAGAAAATAGAATTTCAGCTTTTAGAGTTACTAAAACTTAGAGATAAAAAGAAGTGATAAGTATTTAGAAAAGTGAGGAAGTAAAGTAAGAAAAGAAGAAAGAATTTAAGCTTTTGAGTTACTAAAACTTAGAGATAAAAAGAAGTGATAAGTATTTAGAAAAGTGAGGAATTAAAGTAAGAAAAGAAGATAGAATTTCAGCTTTTGAGTTACTAAAACTTAGAGATGAAAAGAAGTGATAAGTATTTAGAAAAGTGAGGAAGTAAAGTAAGAAAAGAAGATAGAATATCAGCTTTTAGAGTTACTAAAACTTAGAGATAAAAAGAAGTGATAAGTATTTAGAAAAGTGAGGAATTAAAGTAAGAAAAGAAGATAGAATATCAGCTTTTAGAGTTACTAAAACTTAGAGATAAAAAGAAGTGATAAGTATTTAGAAAAGTGAGGAAGTAAAGTAAGAAAAGAAGAAAGAATATCAGCTTAAGAGTTACTAAAACTTAGAGATAAAAAGAAGTGATAAGTATTTAGAAAAGTGAGGAATTAAAGTAAGAAAAGAAGATAGAATATCAGCTTAAGATTTACTAAAACATAGAGATAAAAAGAAGTTATAAGTATTTAGAAAAGTGAGGAAGTAAAGTAAGAAAAGAAGAAAGAATTTCAGCTTTTGAGTTACTAAAACTTAGAGATGAAAAGAAGTGATAAGTATTTAGAAAAGTGAGGAAGTAAAGTAAGAAAAGAAGAAAGAATATCAGCTTAAGATTTACTAAAACATAGAGATAAAAAGAAGTGATAAGTATTTAGAAAAGTGAGGAAGTAAAGTAAGAAAAGAAGAAAGAATATCAGCTTTTAGAGTTACTAAAACTTAGAGATAAAAAGAAGTGATAAGTATTTAGAAAAGTGAGGAATTAAAGTAAGAGAAGAAGATAGAATTTCAGCTTTTAGAGTTACTAAAACTTAGAGATAAAAAGAAGTGATAAGTATTTAGAAAAGTGAGGAAGTAAAGTAAGAAAAGAAGATAGAATATCAGCTTTTAGAATTACTAAAACTTAGAGATAAAAAGAAGTGATAAGTATTTAGAAAAGTGAGGAAGTAAAGTAAGAAAAGAAGAAAGAATTTCAGCTTAAGAGTTACTAAAACTTAGAGATAAAAAGAAGTGATAAGTATTTAGAAAAGTGAGGAATTAAAGTAAGAAAAGAAGATAGAATATCAGCTTTTAGAATTACTAAAACTTAGAGATGAAAAGAAGTAATAAGTATTTAGAAAAGTGAGGAAGTAAAGTAAGAAAAGAAGAAAGAATATCAGCTTTTAGAATTACTAAAACTTAGAGATAAAAAGAAGTGATAAGTATTTAGAAAAGTGAGGAATTAAAGTAAGAAAAGAAAATAGAATTTCAGCTTTTGAGTTACTAAAACTTAGAGATAAAAAGAAGTGATAAGTATTTAGAAAAGTGAGGAAGTAAAGTAAGAAAAGAAGAAAGAATTTCAGCTTTTAGAATTACTAAAACTTAGAGATAAAAAGAAGTGATAAGTATTTAGAAAAGTGAGGAAGTAAAGTAAGAAAAGAAGATAGAATATCAGCTTTTAGAGTTACTAAAACTTAGAGATAAAAAGAAGTGATAAGTATTTAGAAAAGTGAGGAATTAAAGTAAGAAAAGAAGATAGAATTTCAGCTTTTAGAATTACTAAAACTTAGAGATAAAAAGAAGTGATAAGTATTTAGAAAAGTGAGGAAGTAAAGTAAGAAAAGAAGAAAGAATTTCAGCTTAAGAGTTACTAAAACTTAGAGATAAAAAGAAGTGATAAGTATTTAGAAAAGTGAGGAAGTAAAGTAAGAAAAGAAGATAGAATATCAGCTTTTGAGTTACTAAAACTTAGAGATAAAAAGAAGTGATAAGTATTTAGAAAAGTGAGGAATTAAAGTAAGAGAAGAAGATAGAATTTCAGCTTTTGAGTTACTAAAACTTAGAGATAAAAAGAAGTAATAAGTATTTAGAAAAGTGAGGAAGTAAAGTAAGAGAAGAAGATAGAATATCAGCTTTTAGAATTACTAAAACTTAGAGATAAAAAGAAGTGATAAGTATTTAGAAAAGTGAGGAATTAAAGTAAGAAAAGAAGATAGAATATCAGCTTTTAGAATTACTAAAACTTAGAGATAAAAAGAAGTGATAAGTATTTAGAAAAGTGAGGAAGTAAAGTAAGAAAAGAAGAAAGAATTTCAGCTTTTGAGTTACTAAAACTTAGAGATAAAAAGAAGTGATAAGTATTTAGAAAAGTGAGGAATTAAAGTAAGAAAAGAAGATAGAATTTCAGCTTTTGAGTTACTAAAACTTAGAGATGAAAAGAAGTGATAAGTATTTAGAAAAGTGAGGAAGTAAAGTAAGAAAAGAAAATAGAATTTCAGCTTAAGAGTTACTAAAACTTAGAGATAAAAAGAAGTGATAAGTATTTAGAAAAGTGAGGAATTAAAGTAAGAAAAGAAGATAGAATTTCAGCTTTTGAGTTACTAAAACTTAGAGATGAAAAGAAGTGATAAGTATTTAGAAAAGTGAGGAAGTAAAGTAAGAAAAGAAAATAGAATTTCAGCTTTTAGAGTTACTAAAACTTAGAGATAAAAAGAAGTGATAAGTATTTAGAAAAGTGAGGAATTAAAGTAAGAAAAGAAGATAGAATTTCAGCTTTTGAGTTACTAAAACTTAGAGATAAAAAGAAGTGATAAGTATTTAGAAAAGTGAGGAAGTAAAGTAAGAAAAGAAGAAAGAATTTCAGCTTAAGAGTTACTAAAACTTAGAGATAAAAAGAAGTGATAAGTATTTAGAAAAGTGAGGAATTAAAGTAAGAAAAGAAGATAGAATTTCAGCTTTTGAGTTACTAAAACTTAGAGATGAAAAGAAGTGATAAGTATTTAGAAAAGTGAGGAAGTAAAGTAAGAAAAGAAAATAGAATTTCAGCTTTTAGAGTTACTAAAACTTAGAGATAAAAAGAAGTGATAAGTATTTAGAAAAGTGAGGAATTAAAGTAAGAAAAGAAGATAGAATATCAGCTTTTAGAATTACTAAAACTTAGAGATAAAAAGAAGTGATAAGTATTTAGAAAAGTGAGGAAGTAAAGTAAGAAAAGAAAATAGAATTTCAGCTTTTAGAATTACTAAAACTTAGAGATAAAAAGAAGTGATAAGTATTTAGAAAAGTGAGGAAGTAAAGTAAGAAAAGAAGATAGAATATCAGCTTTTAGAGTTACTAAAACTTAGAGATAAAAAGAAGTGATAAGTATTTAGAAAAGTGAGGAATTAAAGTAAGAAAAGAAGATAGAATTTCAGCTTTTAGAATTACTAAAACTTAGAGATAAAAAGAAGTGATAAGTATTTAGAAAAGTGAGGAAGTAAAGTAAGAAAAGAAGAAAGAATTTCAGCTTAAGAGTTACTAAAACTTAGAGATAAAAAGAAGTGATAAGTATTTAGAAAAGTGAGGAATTAAAGTAAGAAAAGAAGATAGAATATCAGCTTAAGATTTACTAAAACATAGAGATAAAAAGAAGTTATAAGTATTTAGAAAAGTGAGGAAGTAAAGTAAGAAAAGAAGAAAGAATTTCAGCTTAAGAGTTACTAAAACTTAGAGATAAAAAGAAGTGATAAGTATTTAGAAAAGTGAGGAATTAAAGTAAGAAAAGAAGATAGAATTTCAGCTTTTGAGTTACTAAAACTTAGAGATGAAAAAAAGTGATAAGTATTTAGAAAAGTGAGGAAGTAAAGTAAGAAAAGAAAATAGAATTTCAGCTTTTAGAGTTACTAAAACTTAGAGATAAAAAGAAGTGATAAGTATTTAGAAAAGTGAGGAAGTAAAGTAAGAAAAGAAAATAGAATTTCAGCTTTTAGAGTTACTAAAACTTAGAGATAAAAAGAAGTGATAAGTATTTAGAAAAGTGAGGAAGTAAAGTAAGAAAAGAAGAAAGAATTTCAGCTTTTAGAGTTACTAAAACATAGAGATGAAAAGAAGTGATAAGTATTTAGAAAAGTGAGGAAGTAAAGTAAGAAAAGAAAATAGAATTTCAGCTTTTAGAGTTACTAAAACTTAGAGATAAAAAGAAGTGATAAGTATTTAGAAAAGTGAGGAAGTAAAGTAAGAAAAGAAAATAGAATTTCAGCTTTTAGAGTTACTAAAACTTAGAGATAAAAAGAAGTGATAAGTATTTAGAAAAGTGAGGAAGTAAAGTAAGAAAAGAAGAAAGAATATCAGCTTTTAGAATTACTAAAACATAGAGATAAAAAGAAGTGATAAGTATTTAGAAAAGTGAGGAAGTAAAGTAAGAAAAGAAGATAGAATATCAGCTTTTAGAATTACTAAAACTTAGAGATAAAAAGAAGTGATAAGTATTTAGAAAAGTGAGGAAGTAAAGTAAGAAAAAAAGAAAGAATTTCAGCTTTTAGAGTTACTAAAACTTAGAGATAAAAAGAAGTGATAAGTATTTAGAAAAGTGAGGAAGTAAAGTAAGAAAAGAAGAAAGAATATCAGCTTTTGAGTTACTAAAACTTAGAGATGAAAAGAAGTGATAAGTATTTAGAAAAGTGAGGAAGTAAAGTAAGAAAAGAAGAAAGAATATCAGCTTTTAGAATTACTAAAACATAGAGATAAAAAGAAGTAATAAGTATTTAGAAAAGTGAGGAAGTAAAGTAAGAAAAGAAGATAGAATTTCAGCTTTTAGAGTTACTAAAACTTAGAGATAAAAAGAAGTGATAAGTATTTAGAAAAGTGAGGAAGTAAAGTAAGAAAAGAAGAAAGAATATCAGCTTTTAGAGTTACTAAAACTTAGAGATAAAAAGAAGTGATAAGTATTTAGAAAAGTGAGGAAGTAAAGTAAGAAAAGAAGATAGAATTTCAGCTTTTGAGTTACTAAAACTTAGAGATGAAAAGAAGTGATAAGTATTTAGAAAAGTGAGGAAGTAAAGTAAGAAAAGAAAATAGAATTTCAGCTTTTAGAGTTACTAAAACTTAGAGATGAAAAGAAGTGATAAGTATTTAGAAAAGTGAGGAAGTAAAGTAAGAAAAGAAGATAGAATTT
Source organism: Loxodes magnus (assembly GCA_946699065.1). Classification (NCBI taxonomy): domain Eukaryota; phylum Ciliophora; class Karyorelictea; order Loxodida; family Loxodidae; genus Loxodes; species Loxodes magnus. The sequence continues at coordinate 13,710 of CAMPDV010004157.1, read as the reverse complement.
CAGCTATTAGAATTACTAAAACTTAGAGATAAAAAGAAGTGATAAGTATTTAGAAAAGTGAGGAATTAAAGTAAGAAAAGAAGATTTAATATCAGCTTTTAGAATTACTAAAACATAGAGATAAAAAGAAGTTATAAGTATTTAGAAAAGTGAGGAAGTAAAGTAAGAAAAGAAAATAGAATTTCAGCTTTTAGAGTTACTAAAACTTAGAGATAAAAAGAAGTGATAAGTATTTAGAAAAGTGAGGAAGTAAAGTAAGAAAAGAAAATAGAATTTCAGCTTTTAGAGTTACTAAAACTTAGAGATAAAAAGAAGTGATAAGTATTTAGAAAAGTGAGGAATTAAAGTAAGAAAAGAAGATAGAATATCAGCTTTTGAGTTACTAAAACTTAGAGATAAAAAGAAGTGATAAGTATTTAGAAAAGTTAGGAAGTAAAGTAAGAAAAGAAAATAGAATTTCAGCTTTTGAGTTACTAAAACTTAGAGATAAAAAGAAGTGATAAGTATTTAGAAAAGTGAGGAAGTAAAGAAAGAAAAGAAGATAGAATATCAGCTTTTAGAGTTACTAAAACTTAGAGATAAAAAGAAGTGATAAGTATTTAGAAAAGTGAGGAAGTAAAGTAAGAAAAGAAGATAGAATATCAGCTTTTAGAGTTACTAAAACTTAGAGATAAAAAGAAGTGATAAGTATTTAGAAAAGTGAGGAAGTAAAGTAAGAAAAAAAGATAGAATATCAGCTTTTAGAATTACTAAAACATAGAGATAAAAAGAAGTGATAAGTATTTAGAAAAGTGAGGAAGTAAAGAAAGAGAAGAAGTTAGAATATCAGCTATTGAGTTACTACAACTTAGAGATAAAAAGAAGTGATAAGTATTTAGAAAAGTGAGGAAGTAAAGTAAGAAAAGAAGATAGAATATCAGCTTTTAGAGTTACTAAAACTTAGAGATAAAAAGAAGTGCTAAGTATTTAGAAAAGTGAGGAAGTAAAGTAAGAAAAGAAGAAAGAATATCAGCTTTTAGAATTACTAAAACATAGAGATAAAAAGAAGTGATAAGTATTTAGAAAAGTGAGGAAGTAAAGAAAGAAAAGAAGATAGAATTTCAGCTTTTAGAGTTACTAAAACTTAGAGATAAAAAGAAGTGATAAGTATTTAGAAAAGTGAGGAATTAAAGTAAGAAAAGAAAATAGAATTTCAGCTTTTAGAATTACTAAAACATAGAGATAAAAAGAAGTGATAAGTATTTAGAAAAGTGAGGAAGTAAAGTAAGAAAAGAAGATAGAATATCAGCTTTTAGAGTTACTAAAACTTAGAGATAAAAAGAAGTTATAAGTATTTAGAAAAGTGAGGAAGTAAAGTAAGAAAAGAAAATAGAATTTCAGCTTTTAGAGTTACTAAAACTTAGAGATAAAAAGAAGTGATAAGTATTTAGAAAAGTGAGGAATTAAAGTAAGAAAAGAAGATAGAATATCAGCTTAAGAGTTACTAAAACTTAGAGATAAAAAGAAGTGATAAGTATTTAGAAAAGTGAGGAAGTAAAGTAAGAAAAGAAGAAAGAATATCAGCTTAAGATTTACTAAAACTTAGAGATAAAAAGAAGTGATAAGTATTTAGAAAAGTGAGGAAGTAAAGTAAGAAAAGAAAATAGAATTTCAGCTTTTAGAATTACTAAAACTTAGAGATAAAAAGAAGTGATAAGTATTTAGAAAAGTGAGGAAGTAAAGTAAGAAAAGAAGAAAGAATATCAGCTTAAGATTTACTAAAACATAGAGATAAAAAGAAGTGATAAGTATTTAGAAAAGTGAGGAAGTAAAGTAAGAAAAGAAAATAGAATTTCAGCTTTTAGAATTACTAAAACTTAGAGATAAAAAGAAGTTATAAGTATTTAGAAAAGTGAGGAAGTAAAGTAAGAAAAGAAAATAGAATTTCAGCTTTTGAGTTACTAAAACTTAGAGATAAAAAGAAGTGATAAGTATTTAGAAAAGTGAGGAATTAAAGTAAGAAAAGAAGAAAGAATATCAGCTTAAGATTTACTAAAACTTAGAGATAAAAAGAAGTGATAAGTATTTAGAAAAGTGAGGAAGTAAAGAAAGAAAAGAAGATAGAATATCAGCTTTTAGAATTACTAAAACATAGAGATGAAAAGAAGTGATAAGTATTTAGAAAAGTGAGGAAGTAAAGTAAGAAAAGAAGATAGAATATCAGCTTTTAGAATTACTAAAACTTAGAGATAAAAAGAAGTGATAAGTATTTAGAAAAGTTAGGAAGTAAAGTAAGAAAAGAAAATAGAATTTCAGCTTTTGAGTTACTAAAACTTAGAGATAAAAAGAAGTGATAAGTATTTAGAAAAGTGAGGAAGTAAAGTAAGAGAAGAAGATAGAATTTCAGCTTTTAGAGTTACTAAAACTTAGAGATAAAAAGAAGTGATAAGTATTTAGAAAAGTGAGGAAGTAAAGTAAGAAAAGAAGATAGAATATCAGCTTTTAGAATTACTAAAACTTAGAGATAAAAAGAAGTGATAAGTATTTAGAAAAGTGAGGAAGTAAAGTAAGAAAAGAAGAAAGAATATCAGCTTAAGATTTACTAAAACTTAGAGATAAAAAGAAGTGATAAGTATTTAGAAAAGTGAGGAATTAAAGTAAGAAAAGAAGATAGAATATCAGCTTAAGATTTACTAAAACATAGAGATAAAAAGAAGTGATAAGTATTTAGAAAAGTGAGGAAGTAAAGTAAGAAAAGAAGATAGAATATCAGCTATTGAGTTACTAAAACTTAGAGATGAAAAGAAGTGATAAGTATTTAGAAAAGTGAGGAATTAAAGTAAGAAAAGAAGATAGAATATCAGCTTTTAGAATTACTAAAACTTAGAGATAAAAAGAAGTGATAAGTATTTAGAAAAGTGAGGAATTAAAGTAAGAAAAGAAGATAGAATATCAGCTTTTAGAATTACTAAAACTTAGAGATAAAAAGAAGTGATAAGTATTTAGAAAAGTGAGGAAGTAAAGAAAGAAAAGAAGATAGAATATCAGCTATTAGAATTACTAAAACTTAGAGATGAAAAGAAGTAATAAGTATTTAGAAAAGTGAGGAAGTAAAGTAAGAAAAGAAGAAAGAATATCAGCTTAAGATTTACTAAAACATAGAGATGAAAAGAAGTGATAAGTATTTAGAAAAGTGAGGAAGTAAAGTAAGAAAAGAAGAAAGAATATCAGCTTAAGATTTACTAAAACTTAGAGATAAAAAGAAGTGATAAGTATTTAGAAAAGTGAGGAAGTAAAGAAAGAAAAGAAGATAGAATATCAGCTTAAGATTTACTAAAACATAGAGATAAAAAGAAGTGATAAGTATTTAGAAAAGTGAGGAAGTAAAGTAAGAAAAGAAGATAGAATATCAGCTATTGAGTTACTAAAACTTAGAGATGAAAAGAAGTGATAAGTATTTAGAAAAGTGAGGAATTAAAGTAAGAAAAGAAGATAGAATATCAGCTTTTAGAATTACTAAAACTTAGAGATAAAAAGAAGTGATAAGTATTTAGAAAAGTGAGGAAGTAAAGTAAGAAAAGAAGATAGAATATCAGCTTTTAGAATTACTAAAACTTAGAGATAAAAAGAAGTGATAAGTATTTAGAAAAGTGAGGAAGTAAAGTAAGAAAAGAAAATAGAATTTCAGCTTTTGAGTTACTAAAACTTAGAGATAAAAAGAAGTGATAAGTATTTAGAAAAGTGAGGAAGTAAAGTAAGAGAAGAAGATAGAATTTCAGCTTTTGAGTTACTAAAACTTAGAGATAAAAAGAAGTGATAAGTATTTAGAAAAGTGAGGAAGTAAAGTAAGAAAAGAAAATAGAATATCAGCTTTTAGAATTACTAAAACTTAGAGATAAAAAGAAGTGATAAGTATTTAGAAAAGTGAGGAAGTAAAGTAAGAAAAGAAGAAAGAATATCAGCTTTTAGAATTACTAAAACTTAGAGATAAAAAGAAGTGATAAGTATTTAGAAAAGTGAGGAAGTAAAGAAAGAAAAGAAAATAGAATTTCAGCTTTTGAGTTACTAAAACTTAGAGATAAAAAGAAGTGATAAGTATTTAGAAAAGTGAGGAAGTAAAGTAAGAAAAGAAGAAAGAATATCAGCTTTTAGAATTACTAAAACTTAGAGATAAAAAGAAGTGATAAGTATTTAGAAAAGTGAGGAAGTAAAGTAAGAAAAGAAGATAGAATATCAGCTTTTGAGTTACTAAAACTTAGAGATAAAAAGAAGTAATAAGTATTTAGAAAAGTGAGGAAGTAAAGTAAGAAAAGAAGATAGAATTTCAGCTTTTGAGTTACTAAAACTTAGAGATGAAAAGAAGTGATAAGTATTTAGAAAAGTGAGGAAGTAAAGTAAGAAAAGAAAATAGAATTTCAGCTTTTAGAGTTACTAAAACTTAGAGATAAAAAGAAGTAATAAGTATTTAGAAAAGTGAGGAAGTAAAGTAAGAAAAGAAGATAGAATTTCAGCTATTAGAATTACTAAAACTTAGAGATGAAAAGAAGTAATAAGTATTTAGAAAAGTGAGGAAGTAAAGTAAGAAAAGAAGAAAGAATATCAGCTTAAGATTTACTAAAACATAGAGATGAAAAGAAGTGATAAGTATTTAGAAAAGTGAGGAATTAAAGTAAGAAAAGAAAATAGAATTTCAGCTTTTAGAGTTACTAAAACTTAGAGATAAAAAGAAGTGATAAGTATTTAGAAAAGTGAGGAATTAAAGTAAGAAAAGAAGATAGAATATCAGCTTAAGATTTACTAAAACATAGAGATAAAAAGAAGTGATAAGTATTTAGAAAAGTGAGGAAGTAAAGTAAGAAAAGAAAATAGAATTTCAGCTATTGAGTTACTAAAACTTAGAGATGAAAAGAAGTGATAAGTATTTAGAAAAGTGAGGAATTAAAGTAAGAAAAGAAGAAAGAATATCAGCTTTTAGAATTACTAAAACATAGAGATGAAAAGAAGTGATAAGTATTTAGAAAAGTGAGGAAGTAAAGTAAGAAAAGAAGATAGAATATCAGCTTTTAGAATTACTAAAACTTAGAGATAAAAAGAAGTGATAAGTATTTAGAAAAGTTAGGAAGTAAAGTAAGAAAAGAAAATAGAATTTCAGCTTTTGAGTTACTAAAACTTAGAGATAAAAAGAAGTGATAAGTATTTAGAAAAGTGAGGAAGTAAAGTAAGAGAAGAAGATAGAATTTCAGCTTTTAGAGTTACTAAAACTTAGAGATAAAAAGAAGTGATAAGTATTTAGAAAAGTGAGGAAGTAAAGTAAGAAAAGAAGATAGAATATCAGCTTTTAGAATTACTAAAACTTAGAGATAAAAAGAAGTGATAAGTATTTAGAAAAGTGAGGAAGTAAAGTAAGAAAAGAAGATAGAATATCAGCTTTTGAGTTACTAAAACTTAGAGATAAAAAGAAGTAATAAGTATTTAGAAAAGTGAGGAATTAAAGTAAGAAAAGAAGAAAGAATTTCAGCTTTTGAGTTACTAAAACTTAGAGATGAAAAGAAGTGATAAGTATTTAGAAAAGTGAGGAAGTAAAGTAAGAAAAGAAAATAGAATTTCAGCTTTTAGAGTTACTAAAACTTAGAGATAAAAAGAAGTAATAAGTATTTAGAAAAGTGAGGAAGTAAAGTAAGAAAAGAAGATAGAATATCAGCTTTTAGAATTACTAAAACTTAGAGATAAAAAGAAGTGATAAGTATTTAGAAAAGTGAGGAAGTAAAGTAAGAAAAGAAGAAAGAATATCAGCTTAAGATTTACTAAAACATAGAGATGAAAAGAAGTGATAAGTATTTAGAAAAGTGAGGAAGTAAAGTAAGAAAAGAAGAAAGAATATCAGCTTAAGATTTACTAAAACTTAGAGATAAAAAGAAGTGATAAGTATTTAGAAAAGTGAGGAAGTAAAGAAAGAAAAGAAGATAGAATATCAGCTTAAGATTTACTAAAACATAGAGATAAAAAGAAGTGATAAGTATTTAGAAAAGTGAGGAAGTAAAGTAAGAAAAGAAAATAGAATATCAGCTATTGAGTTACTAAAACTTAGAGATGAAAAGAAGTGATAAGTATTTAGAAAAGTGAGGAAGTAAAGTAAGAAAAGAAGAAAGAATTTCAGCTTTTGAGTTACTAAAACTTAGAGATAAAAAGAAGTGATAAGTATTTAGAAAAGTGAGGAAGTAAAGTAAGAAAAGAAAATAGAATTTCAGCTTTTAGAGTTACTAAAACTTAGAGATAAAAAGAAGTGATAAGTATTTAGAAAAGTGAGGAAGTAAAGAAAGAAAAGAAGTTAGAATATCAGCTATTGAGTTACTAAAACTTAGAGATAAAAAGAAGTTATAAGTATTTAGAAAAGTGAGGAAGTAAAGAAAGAAAAGAAGTTAGAATATCAGCTATTGAGTTACTAAAACTTAGAGATGAAAAGAAGTGATAAGTATTTAGAAAAGTGAGGAAGTAAAGTAAGAAAAGAAGAAAGAATTTCAGCTTTTGAGTTACTAAAACTTAGAGATAAAAAGAAGTGATAAGTATTTAGAAAAGTGAGGAAGTAAAGTAAGAAAAGAAAATAGAATTTCAGCTTTTAGAGTTACTAAAACTTAGAGATAAAAAGAAGTGATAAGTATTTAGAAAAGTGAGGAAGTAAAGTAAGAAAAGAAAATAGAATTTCAGCTTTTAGAGTTACTAAAACTTAGAGATAAAAAGAAGTGATAAGTATTTAGAAAAGTGAGGAAGTAAAGAAAGAAAAGAAGTTAGAATATCAGCTATTGAGTTACTAAAACTTAGAGATAAAAAGAAGTTATAAGTATTTAGAAAAGTGAGGAAGTAAAGAAAGAAAAGAAAATAGAATATCAGCTTTTAGAATTACTAAAACTTAGAGATGAAAAGAAGTGATAAGTATTTAGAAAAGTGAGGAAGTAAAGTAAGAAAAGAAGATAGAATATCAGCTTAAGATTTACTAAAACTTAGAGATAAAAAGAAGTGATAAGTATTTAGAAAAGTGAGGAAGTAAAGAAAGAAAAGAAGATAGAATATCAGCTTAAGATTTACTAAAACATAGAGATAAAAAGAAGTGATAAGTATTTAGAAAAGTGAGGAAGTAAAGTAAGAAAAGAAGATAGAATATCAGCTTTTAGAGTTACTAAAACTTAGAGATAAAAAGAAGTGCTAAGTATTTAGAAAAGTGAGGAAGTAAAGTAAGAGAAGAAGTTAGAATATCAGCTATTGAGTTACTACAACTTAGAGATAAAAAGAAGTGATAAGTATTTAGAAAAGTGAGGAAGTAAAGTAAGAAAAGAAGATAGAATATCAGCTTTTAGAATTACTAAAACATAGAAATAAAAAGAAGTGATAAGTATTTAGAAAAGTGAGGAAGTAAAGTAAGAGAAGAAGATAGAATTTCAGCTTTTAGAATTACTAAAACTTAGAGATAAAAAGAAGTGATAAGTATTTAGAAAAGTGAGGAATTAAAGTAAGAAAAGAAGATAGAATATCAGCTTAAGATTTACTAAAACTTAGAGATAAAAAGAAGTGATAAGTATTTAGAAAAGTGAGGAAGTAAAGTAAGAAAAGAAGAAAATAGAATTTCAGCTTTTAGAATTACTAAAACTTAGAGATAAAAAGAAGTGATAAGTATTTAGAAAAGTGAGGAAGTTAAGTAAGAGAAGAAGATAGAATTTCAGCTTTTAGAGTTACTAAAACTTAGAGATAAAAAGAAGTGATAAGTATTTAGAAAAGTGAGGAATTAAAGTAAGAAAAGAAGATAGAATATCAGCTTTTAGAATTACTAAAACTTAGAGATAAAAAGAAGTGATAAGTATTTAGAAAAGTGAGGAAGTAAAGAAAGAAAAGAAGAAAGAATATCAGCTTTTAGAATTACTAAAACTTAGAGATGAAAAGAAGTAATAAGTATTTAGAAAAGTGAGGAAGTAAAGTAAGAAAAGAAGAAAGAATATCAGCTTAAGATTTACTAAAACATAGAGATGAAAAGAAGTGATAAGTATTTAGAAAAGTGAGGAAGTAAAGTAAGAAAAGAAGAAAGAATATCAGCTTAAGATTTACTAAAACTTAGAGATAAAAAGAAGTGATAAGTATTTAGAAAAGTGAGGAAGTAAAGAAAGAAAAGAAGATAGAATATCAGCTATTGAGTTACTAAAACTTAGAGATGAAAAGAAGTGATAAGTATTTAGAAAAGTGAGGAATTAAAGTAAGAAAAGAAGAAAGAATATCAGCTTTTAGAATTACTAAAACATAGAGATGAAAAGAAGTGATAAGTATTTAGAAAAGTGAGGAAGTAAAGTAAGAGAAGAAGATAGAATTTCAGCTTTTAGAATTACTAAAACTTAGAGATAAAAAGAAGTTATAAGTATTTAGAAAAGTGAGGAAGTAAAGTAAGAAAAGAAAATAGAATTTCAGCTTTTAGAGTTACTAAAACTTAGAGATAAAAAGAAGTGATAAGTATTTAGAAAAGTGAGGAAGTAAAGTAAGAGAAGAAGATAGAATTTCAGCTTTTAGAATTACTAAAACATAGAGATGAAAAGAAGTGATAAGTATTTAGAAAAGTGAGGAAGTAAAGTAAGAGAAGAAGATAGAATTTCAGCTTTTGAGTTACTAAAACTTAGAGATAAAAAGAAGTTATAAGTATTTAGAAAAGTGAGGAAGTAAAGTAAGAAAAGAAGATAGAATATCAGCTTTTAGAATTACTAAAACTTAGAGATAAAAAGAAGTGATAAGTATTTAGAAAAGTGAGGAAGTAAAGTAAGAAAAGAAGATAGAATATCAGCTTAAGATTTACTAAAACATAGAGATAAAAAGAAGTGATAAGTATTTAGAAAAGTGAGGAAGTAAAGTAAGAAAAGAAAATAGAATTTCAGCTTTTGAGTTACTAAAACTTAGAGATAAAAAGAAGTGATAAGTATTTAGAAAAGTGAGGAATTAAAGTAAGAGAAGAAGTTAGAATATCAGCTATTGAGTTACTACAACTTAGAGATAAAAAGAAGTGATAAGTATTTAGAAAAGTGAGGAAGTAAAGTAAGAAAAGAAGATAGAATATCAGCTTTTAGAATTACTAAAACATAGAAATAAAAAGAAGTGATAAGTATTTAGAAAAGTGAGGAAGTAAAGTAAGAGAAGAAGATAGAATTTCAGCTTTTAGAATTACTAAAACTTAGAGATAAAAAGAAGTGATAAGTATTTAGAAAAGTGAGGAATTAAAGTAAGAAAAGAAGATAGAATATCAGCTTAAGATTTACTAAAACTTAGAGATAAAAAGAAGTGATAAGTATTTAGAAAAGTGAGGAAGTAAAGTAAGAAAAGAAGAAAATAGAATTTCAGCTTTTAGAATTACTAAAACTTAGAGATAAAAAGAAGTGATAAGTATTTAGAAAAGTGAGGAAGTTAAGTAAGAGAAGAAGATAGAATTTCAGCTTTTAGAGTTACTAAAACTTAGAGATAAAAAGAAGTGATAAGTATTTAGAAAAGTGAGGAATTAAAGTAAGAAAAGAAGATAGAATATCAGCTTTTAGAATTACTAAAACTTAGAGATAAAAAGAAGTGATAAGTATTTAGAAAAGTGAGGAAGTAAAGAAAGAAAAGAAGAAAGAATATCAGCTTTTAGAATTACTAAAACTTAGAGATGAAAAGAAGTAATAAGTATTTAGAAAAGTGAGGAAGTAAAGTAAGAAAAGAAGAAAGAATATCAGCTTAAGATTTACTAAAACATAGAGATGAAAAGAAGTGATAAGTATTTAGAAAAGTGAGGAAGTAAAGTAAGAAAAGAAGAAAGAATATCAGCTTAAGATTTACTAAAACTTAGAGATAAAAAGAAGTGATAAGTATTTAGAAAAGTGAGGAAGTAAAGAAAGAAAAGAAGATAGAATATCAGCTATTGAGTTACTAAAACTTAGAGATGAAAAGAAGTGATAAGTATTTAGAAAAGTGAGGAATTAAAGTAAGAAAAGAAGAAAGAATATCAGCTTTTAGAATTACTAAAACATAGAGATGAAAAGAAGTGATAAGTATTTAGAAAAGTGAGGAAGTAAAGTAAGAGAAGAAGATAGAATTTCAGCTTTTAGAATTACTAAAACTTAGAGATAAAAAGAAGTTATAAGTATTTAGAAAAGTGAGGAAGTAAAGTAAGAAAAGAAAATAGAATTTCAGCTTTTAGAGTTACTAAAACTTAGAGATAAAAAGAAGTGATAAGTATTTAGAAAAGTGAGGAAGTAAAGTAAGAGAAGAAGATAGAATTTCAGCTTTTAGAATTACTAAAACATAGAGATGAAAAGAAGTGATAAGTATTTAGAAAAGTGAGGAAGTAAAGTAAGAGAAGAAGATAGAATTTCAGCTTTTGAGTTACTAAAACTTAGAGATAAAAAGAAGTTATAAGTATTTAGAAAAGTGAGGAAGTAAAGTAAGAAAAGAAAATAGAATTTCAGCTTTTAGAGTTACTAAAACTTAGAGATAAAAAGAAGTGATAAGTATTTAGAAAAGTGAGGAAGTAAAGTAAGAAAAGAAAATAGAATTTCAGCTTTTAGAGTTACTAAAACTTAGAGATAAAAAGAAGTGATAAGTATTTAGAAAAGTGAGGAAGTAAAGTAAGAAAAGAAAATAGAATTTCAGCTTTTAGAGTTACTAAAACTTAGAGATAAAAAGAAGTGATAAGTATTTAGAAAAGTGAGGAAGTAAAGAAAGAAAAGAAGAAAGAATTTCAGCTTAAGAGTTACTAAAACTTAGAGATAAAAAGAAGTGATAAGTATTTAGAAAAGTGAGGAAGTAAAGTAAGAAAAGAAGATAGAATATCAGCTTTTAGAATTACTAAAACTTAGAGATGAAAAGAAGTGATAAGTATTTAGAAAAGTGAGGAAGTAAAGTAAGAAAAGAAAATAGAATTTCAGCTTTTAGAGTTACTAAAACTTAGAGATAAAAAGAAGTGATAAGTATTTAGAAAAGTGAGGAAGTAAAGAAAGAAAAGAAGATAGAATTTCAGCTTTTAGAGTTACTAAAACTTAGAGATAAAAAGAAGTTATAAGTATTTAGAAAAGTGAGGAAGTAAAGTAAGAAAAGAAGAAAGAATTTCAGCTTAAGAGTTACTAAAACTTAGAGATAAAAAGAAGTTATAAGTATTTAGAAAAGTGAGGAAGTAAAGTAAGAGAAGAAGATAGAATTTCAGCTTTTAGAGTCACTAAAACTTAGAGATAAAAAGAAGTGATAAGTATTTAGAAAAGTGAGGAAGTAAAGTAAGAAAAGAAAATAGAATTTCAGCTTTTGAGTTACTAAAACTTAGAGATAAAAAGAAGTGATAAGTATTTAGAAAAGTGAGGAAGTAAAGTAAGAAAAGAAGAAAGAATTTCAGCTTAAGAGTTACTAAAACTTAGAGATAAAAAGAAGTTATAAGTATTCAGAAAAGTGAGGAAGTAAAGTAAGAAAAGAAGATAGAATATCAGCTTTTAGAATTACTTAAACTTAGAGATAAAAAGAAGTGATAAGTATTTAGAAAAGTGAGGAAGTAAAGTAAGAAAAGAAGATAGAATTTCAGCTTTTGAGTTACTAAAACTTAGAGATAAAAAGAAGTAATAAGTATTTAGAAAAGTGAGGAAGTAAAGTAAGAAAAGAAGATAGAATTTCAGCTTAAGAGTTACTAAAACTTAGAGATAAAAAGAAGTAATAAGTATTTAGAAAAGTGAGGAAGTAAAGTAAGAAAAGAAGATAGAATTTCAGCTATTAGAATTACTAAAACTTAGAGATGAAAAGAAGTAATAAGTATTTAGAAAAGTGAGGAAGTAAAGTAAGAAAAGAAGAAAGAATATCAGCTTAAGATTTACTAAAACATAGAGATGAAAAGAAGTGATAAGTATTTAGAAAAGTGAGGAAGTAAAGTAAGAAAAGAAGAAAGAATATCAGCTTAAGATTTACTAAAACTTAGAGATAAAAAGAAGTTATAAGTATTTAGAAAAGTGAGGAAGTAAAGTAAGAGAAGAAGATAGAATTTCAGCTTAAGAGTTACTAAAACTTAGAGATAAAAAGAAGTAATAAGTATTTAGAAAAGTGAGGAAGTAAAGAAAGAAAAGAAGATAGAATTTCAGCTTTTAGAGTTACTAAAACTTAGAGATAAAAAGAAGTTATAAGTATTTAGAAAAGTGAGGAAGTAAAGTAAGAAAAGAAGAAAGAATTTCAGCTTTTAGAATTACTAAAACTTAGAGATAAAAAGAAGTGATAAGTATTTAGAAAAGTGAGGAAGTAAAGTAAGAAAAGAAGAAAGAATATCAGCTTAAGATTTACTAAAACTTAGAGATAAAAAGAAGTGATAAGTATTTAGAAAAGTGAGGAAGTAAAGTAAGAAAAGAAGAAAGAATATCAGCTTAAGATTTACTAAAACATAGAGATAAAAAGAAGTGATAAGTATTTAGAAAAGTGAGGAAGTAAAGTAAGAAAAGAAGAAAGAATATCAGCTTTTAGAATTACTAAAACTTAGAGATAAAAAGAAGTGATAAGTATTTAGAAAAGTGAGGAAGTAAAGTAAGAGAAGAAGATAGAATTTCAGCTTAAGAGTTACTAAAACTTAGAGATGAAAAGAAGTGATAAGTATTTAGAAAAGTGAGGAAGTAAAGTAAGAAAAGAAAATAGAATTTCAGCTTTTGAGTTACTAAAACTTAGAGATAAAAAGAAGTGATAAGTATTTAGAAAAGTGAGGAAGTAAAGTAAGAAAAGAAGAAAGAATATCAGCTTAAGATTTACTAAAACATAGAGATAAAAAGAAGTGATAAGTATTTAGAAAAGTGAGGAAGTAAAGTAAGAGAAGAAGATAGAATATCAGCTTTTAGAATTACTAAAACTTAGAGATAAAAAGAAGTGATAAGTATTTAGAAAAGTGAGGAAGTAAAGTAAGAAAAGAAGAAAGAATTTCAGCTTAAGAGTTACTAAAACTTAGAGATGAAAAGAAGTGATAAGTATTTAGAAAAGTGAGGAAGTAAAGTAAGAGAAGAAGATAGAATTTCAGCTTAAGAGTTACTAAAACTTAGAGATAAAAAGAAGTAATAAGTATTTAGAAAAGTGAGGAAGTAAAGTAAGAGAAGAAGAAAGAATATCAGCTTAAGATTTACTAAAACTTAGAGATAAAAAGAAGTAATAAGTATTTAGAAAAGTGAGGAAGTAAAGTAAGAAAAGAAAATAGAATTTCAGCTTTTGAGTTACTAAAACTTAGAGATAAAAAGAAGTGATAAGTATTTAGAAAAGTGAGGAAGTAAAGTAAGAAAAGAAAATAGAATTTCAGCTTTTGAGTTACTAAAACTTAGAGATAAAAAGAAGTGATAAGTATTTAGAAAAGTGAGGAAGTAAAGTAAGAAAAGAAGAAAGAATATCAGCTTAAGATTTACTAAAACATAGAGATAAAAAGAAGTGATAAGTATTTAGAAAAGTGAGGAAGTAAAGTAAGAGAAGAAGATAGAATTTCAGCTTTTAGAATTACTAAAACTTAGAGATAAAAAGAAGTTATAAGTATTTAGAAAAGTGAGGAAGTAAAGTAAGAAAAGAAGATAGAATATCAGCTTAAGAGTTACTAAAACTTAGAGATAAAAAGAAGTGATAAGTATTTAGAATAGTGAGGAAGTAAAGTAAGAAAAGAAGAAAATAGAATATAAGCTTTTGAGTTACTAAAACTTAGAGATAAAAAGAAGTGATAAGTATTTAGAAAAGTGAGGAAGT
>CAMPDV010004156.1:0-41844 GCA_946699065.1 Loxodes magnus | reverse complement strand
ATTCCATTCTCTTTTCTTACTTTACTTCCTCACTTTTCTAAATACTTATTACTTCTTTTTATCTCTAAGTTTTAGTAATTCTAAAAGCTGAAAATCAATCTTCTTTTTTACTTTACTTCCTCACTTTTCTAAATACTTATTACTTCTAATTATCTCTAAGTTTTAGTAATTCTAAAAGCTTTAATTCCATTCTCTTTTCTTACTTTACTTCCTCACTTTTCTAAATACTTATTACTTCTTTTTATCTCTAAGTTTTAGTAATTCTAAAAGCTTTAATTCCATTCTCTTTTCTTACTTTACTTCCTCACTTTTCTAAATACTTATTACTTCTTTTTATCTCTAAGTTTTAGTAATTCTAAAAGCTGAAATTCAATCTTCTTTTCTTACTTTACTTCCTCACTTTTCTAAATACTTATTATTTTTTTTTATCTCTAAATTTTAGTAATTCTAAAAGCTGAAATTCCATCTTCTTTTCTTACTTAACTTCCTCACTTTTCTAAATACTTATTAATTCTAATTATCTCTAAGTTTTAGTAATTCTAAAAGCTTTAATTCCATTCTCTTTTCTTACTTTACTTCCTCACTTTTCTAAATACTTATTACTTCTTTTTATCTCTAAGTTTTAGTAATTCTAAAAGCTGAAAATCAATCTTCTTTTTTACTTTACTTCCTCACTTTTCTAAATACTTATTACTTCTAATTATCTCTAAGTTTTAGTAATTCTAAAAGCTTTAATTCCATTCTCTTTTCTTACTTTACTTCCTCACTTTTCTAAATACTTATTACTTCTTTTTATCTCTAAGTTTTAGTAATTCTAAAAGCTGAAATTCCATCTTCTTTTCTTACTTTACTTCCTCACTTTTCTAAATACTTATTATTTCTTTTTATCTCTAAGTTTTAGTAATTCTAAAAGCTGAAATTCCATCTTCTTTTCTTACTTAACTTCCTCACTTTTCTAAATACTTATTAATTCTAATTATCTCTAAGTTTTAGTAATTCTAAAAGCTGAAAATCCATCTTCTTTTCTTACTTTACTTCCTCACTTTTCTAAATACTTATTAATTCTAATTATCTCTAAGTTTTAGTAATTCTAAAAGCTGAAATTCCATCTTCTTTTCTTACTTTACTTCCTCACTTTTCTAAATACTTATTACTTCTTTTTATCTCTAAGTTTTAGTAATTCTAAAAGCTGAAATTCCATCTTCTTTTCTTACTTTACTTCCTCACTTTTCTAAATACTTATTAATTCTAATTATCTCTAAGTTTTAGTAATTCTAAAAGCTTTAATTCCATTCTCTTTTCTTACTTTACTTCCTCACTTTTCTAAATACTTATTACTTCTTTTTATCTCTAAGTTTTAGTAATTCTAAAAGCTGAAAATCAATCTTCTTTTTTACTTTACTTCCTCACTTTTCTAAATACTTATTACTTCTAATTATCTCTAAGTTTTAGTAATTCTAAAAGCTTTAATTCCATTCTCTTTTCTTACTTTACTTCCTCACTTTTCTAAATACTTATTACTTCTTTTTATCTCTAAATTTTAGTAATTCTAAAAGCTTTAATTCCATCTTCTTTTTTACTTTACTTCCTCACTTTTCTAAATACTTATTACTTCTTTTTATCTCTAAGTTTTAGTAATTCTAAAAGCTGAAATTCAATCTTCTTTTCTTACTTTACTTCCTCACTTTTCTAAATACTTATTACTTCTTTTTATCTCTAAGTTTTAGTAATTCTAAAAGCTGAAATTCCATCTTCTTTTCTTACTTTACTTCCTCACTTTTCTAAATACTTATTAATTCTAATTATCTCTAAGTTTTAGTAATTCTAAAAGCTGAAATTCCATCTCTTTTCTTACTTTACTTCCTCACTTTTCTAAATACTTATTACTTCTTTTTATCTCTAAGTTTTAGTAATTCTAAAAGCTGAAAATCAATCTTCTTTTCTTACTTTACTTCCTCACTTTTCTAAATACTTATTACTTCTAATTATCTCTAAGTTTTAGTAATTCTAAAAGCTGAAATTCCATCTTCTTTTCTTACTTTACTTCCTCACTTTTCTAAATACTTATTACTTCTTTTTATCTCTAAGTTTTAGTAATTCTAAAAGCTTTAAATCCATCTTCTTTTCTTACTTTACTTCCTCACTTTTCTAAATACTTATTACTTCTTTTTATCTCTAAGTTTTAGTAATTCTAAAAGCTGAAATTCAATCTTCTTTTCTTACTTTACTTCCTCACTTTTCTAAATACTTATTATTTCTTTTTATCTCTAAATTTTAGTAATTCTAAAAGCTGAAATTCCATCTTCTTTTCTTACTTTACTTCCTCACTTTTCTAAATACTTATTAATTCTAATTATCTCTAAGTTTTAGTAATTCTAAAAGCTGAAAATCCATCTTCTTTTCTTACTTTACTTCCTCACTTTTCTAAATACTTATTAATTCTAATTATCTCTAAGTTTTAGTAATTCTAAAAGCTGAAATTCCATCTTCTTTTCTTACTTTACTTCCTCACTTTTCTAAATACTTATTACTTCTTTTTATCTCTAAGTTTTAGTAATTCTAAAAGCTGAAAATCCATCTTCTTTTCTTACTTTACTTCCTCACTTTTCTAAATACTTATTACTTCTTTTTATCTCTAAGTTTTAGTAATTCTAAAAGCTGAAATTCAATCTTCTTTTCTTACTTTACTTCCTCACTTTTCTAAATACTTATTACTTCTTTTTATCTCTAAGTTTTAGTAATTCTAAAAGCTGAAAATCCATCTTCTTTTCTTACTTTACTTCCTCACTTTTCTAAATACTTATTACTTCTTTTTATCTCTAAGTTTTAGTAATTCTAAAAGCTGAAAATCAATCTTCTTTTCTTACTTTACTTCCTCACTTTTCTAAATACTTATTACTTCTTTTTATCTCTAAGTTTTAGTAATTCTAAAAGCTGAAAATCCATCTTCTTTTCTTACTTTACTTCCTCACTTTTCTAAATACTTATTACTTCTAATTATCTCTAAGTTTTAGTAATTCTAAAAGCTTTAATTCCATTCTCTTTTCTTACTTTACTTCCTCACTTTTCTAAATACTTATTAATTCTAATTATCTCTAAGTTTTAGTAATTCTAAAAGCTGAAAATCCATCTTCTTTTCTTACTTTACTTCCTCACTTTTCTAAATACTTATTACTTCTTTTTATCTCTAAGTTTTAGTAATTCTAAAAGCTGAAAATCCATCTTCTTTTCTTACTTTACTTCCTCACTTTTCTAAATACTTATTACTTCTAATTATCTCTAAGTTTTAGTAATTCTAAAAGCTGAAATTCAATCTTCTTTTCTTACTTTACTTCCTCACTTTTCTAAATACTTATTACTTCTTTTTATCTCTAAGTTTTAGTAATTCTAAAAGCTGAAATTCAATCTTCTTTTCTTACTTTACTTCCTCACTTTTCTAAATACTTATTACTTCTTTTTATCTCTAAGTTTTAGTAATTCTAAAAGCTGAAATTCAATCTTCTTTTCTTACTTTACTTCCTCACTTTTCTAAATACTTATTACTTCTTTTTATCTCTAAGTTTTAGTAATTCTAAAAGCTGAAATTCCATCTTCTTTTCTTACTTTACTTCCTCACTTTTCTAAATACTTATTACTTCTTTTTATCTCTAAGTTTTAGTAATTCTAAAAGCTGAAAATCCATCTTCTTTTCTTACTTTACTTCCTCACTTTTCTAAATACTTATTACTTCTTTTTATCTCTAAGTTTTAGTAATTCTAAAAGCTGAAATTCCATCTTCTTTTCTTACTTTACTTCCTCACTTTTCTAAATACTTATTACTTCTTTTTATCTCTAAGTTTTAGTAATTCTAAAAGCTGAAATTCAATCTTCTTTTCTTACTTTACTTCCTCACTTTTCTAAATACTTATTACTTCTTTTTATCTCTAAGTTTTAGTAATTCTAAAAGCTTTAGTTCCATTCTCTTTTCTTACTTTACTTCCTCACTTTTCTAAATACTTATTACTTCTTTTTATCTCTAAGTTTTAGTAATTCTAAAAGCTGAAATTCAATCTTCTTTTCTTACTTTACTTCCTCACTTTTCTAAATACTTATTACTTCTTTTTATCTCTAAGTTTTAGTAATTCTAAAAGCTGAAAATCCATCTTCTTTTCTTACTTTACTTCCTCACTTTTCTAAATACTTATTACTTCTTTTTATCTCTAAGTTTTAGTAATTCTAAAAGCTGAAAATCCATCTTCTTTTCTTACTTTACTTCCTCACTTTTCTAAATACTTATTAATTCTAATTATCTCTAAGTTTTAGTAATTCTAAAAGCTGAAATTCCATCTTCTTTTTTACTTTACTTCCTCACTTTTCTAAATACTTATTACTTCTTTTTATCTCTAAGTTTTAGTAATTCTAAAAGCTGAAATTCCACTTCCTCTAAGTTTTAGTAATTCTCTAAATCTTATTACTTACTTTTTTAGTAATTCTAAAAGCTGAAATTCCTCACTTTTCTAAATACTTATCTTCCTCACTTTACTTCTCACTTTTCTAAATACTTATTAATTCTAATTATCTCTAAGTTTTATAATTCTCTAAATTCAATCTTCTTTTCTTACTTTACTTCCTCACTTTTCTAAATACTTATTACTTCTTTTTATCTCTAAGTTTTAGTAATTCTAAAAGCTGAAAATCCATCTTCTTTTCTTACTTTACTTCCTCACTTTTCTAAATACTTATTACTTCTTTTTATCTCTAAGTTTTAGTAATTCTACTTATTACTTCTTTTTATCTCTAAGTTTTAGTAATTCTAAAAGCTGAAATTCCAATACTTTACTTCCTCACTTTTCTAAATACTTATTACTAAGTTTTAGTAATTCTTGAAAATCCATCTTCTTTTCTTACTTTACTTCCTCACTTTTCTAAATACTTATTAATTCTAATTATCTCTAAGTTTTATAATTCTCTAAAATCTTCACTCTTCCTCACTTTTCTTACTTTTACTTCCTCTAAGTTTTAGTAATTCTAAAAGCTGAAAATCCATCTTCTTTTCTTACTTTACTTCCTCACTTTTCTAAATACTTATTAATTATAATTATCTCTAAGTTTTAGTAATTCTAAAAGATGAAATTTCTTCTTTTCTTACTTTACTTCCTCACTTTTCTAGTTTTAGTAATTCTAAAAGCTGAAATTCAATCTTCTTTTCTTACTTTACTTCCTCACTTTTCTAAATACTTATTACTTCTTTTTATCTCTAAGTTTTAGTAATTCTAAAAGCTGAAATTCAATCTTCTTTTCTTACTTTACTTCCTCACTTTTCTAAATACTTATTAATTCTAATTATCTCTAAGTTTTAGTAATTCTCTTTAATTCCATTCTCTTTTCTTACTTTACTTCCTCACTTTTCTAAATACTTATTACTTCTTTTTATCTCTAAGTTTTAGTAATTCTAAAAGCTGAAATTCCTTCTTTTCTTATCTTCTTTTCTAAATACTTATTACTAATTATCTCTAAGTTTTAGTAATTCTAAAAGCTTTAATTCTTCTCTTTTCTTACTTTACTTCCTCACTTTTCTAATCTCTATAGTAATTCTTATTACTTCTTTTTATCTCTAAGTTTTAGTAATTCTAAAAGCTGAAAATCCATCTTCTTTTCTTACTTTACTTCCTCACTTTTCTAAATACTTATTACTTCTTTTTATCTCTAAGTTTTAGTAATTCTAAAAGCTGAAATTCCATCTTCTTTTCTTACTTTACTTCCTCACTTTTCCTCACTTTTTTAGTAATTCTAAATACTTATTTACTTCCTCACTTTTCTAAATTTATCTCTAAGTTTTAGTAATTCTAAAAGCTGAAATTCAATCTTCTTTTCTTACTTTACTTCCTCACTTTTCTAAATACTTATTACTTCTTTTTATCTCTAAGTTTTAGTAATTCTAAAAGCTGAAAATCCATCTTCTTTTCTTACTTTACTTCCTCACTTTTCTAAATACTTATTACTTCTTTTTATCTCTAAGTTTTAGTAATTCTAAAAGCTGAAAATCAATCTTCTTTTCTTACTTTACTTCCTCACTTTTCTAAATACTTATTACTTCTTTTTATCTCTAAGTTTTAGTAATTCTAAAAGCTGAAATTCAATCTTCTTTTCTTACTTTACTTCCTCACTTTTCTAAATACTTATTACTTCTTTTTATCTCTAAGTTTTAGTAATTCTAAAAGCTGAAAATCCATCTTCTTTTCTTACTTTACTTCCTCACTTTTCTAAATACTTATTACTTCTTTTTATCTCTAAGTTTTAGTAATTCTAAAAGCTGAAATTCAATCTTCTTTTCTTACTTTACTTCCTCACTTTTCTAAATACTTATTACTTCTTTTTATCTCTAAGTTTTAGTAATTCTAAAAGCTGAAATTCAATCTTCTTTTCTTACTTTACTTCCTCACTTTTCTAAATACTTATTAATTCTAATTATCTCTAAGTTTTAGTAATTCTAAAAGCTGAAATTCCATCTTCTTTTCTTACTTTACTTCCTCACTTTTCTAAATACTTATTACTTCTTTTTATCTCTAAGTTTTAGTAATTCTAAAAGCTGAAATTCAATCTTCTTTTTTACTTTACTTCCTCACTTTTCTAAATACTTATTACTTCTTTTTATCTCTAAGTTTTAGTAATTCTAAAAGCTGAAAATCCATCTTCTTTTCTTACTTTACTTCCTCACTTTTCTAAATACTTATTACTTCTTTTTATCTCTAAGTTTTAGTAATTCTAAAAGCTGAAATTCCATCTTCTTTTCTTACTTTACTTCCTCACTTTTCTAAATACTTATTACTTCTTTTTATCTCTAAGTTTTAGTAATTCTAAAAGCTGAAATTCCATCTTCTTTTCTTACTTTACTTCCTCACTTTTCTAAATACTTATTACTTCTTTTTATCTCTAAGTTTTAGTAATTCTAAAAGCTGAAAATCCATCTTCTTTTCTTACTTTACTTCCTCACTTTTCTAAATACTTATTACTTCTTTTTATCTCTAAGTTTTAGTAATTCTAAAAGCTGAAATTCCATCTTCTTTTCTTACTTTACTTCCTCACTTTTCTAAATACTTATTAATTCTAATTATCTCTAAGTTTTAGTAATTCTAAAAGCTGAAAATCCATCTTCTTTTCTTACTTTACTTCCTCACTTTTCTAAATACTTATTACTTCTTTTTATCTCTAAGTTTTAGTAATTCTAAAAGCTGAAATTCAATCTTCTTTTCTTACTTTACTTCCTCACTTTTCTAAATACTTATTACTTCTTTTTATCTCTAAATTTTAGCAATTCTAAAAGCTTTAGTTCCATCTTCTTTTTTACTTTACTTCCTCACTTTTCTAAATACTTATTACTTCTTTTTATCTCTAAGTTTTAGTAATTCTAAAAGCTGAAAATCCATCTTCTTTTCTTACTTTACTTCCTCACTTTTCTAAATACTTATTACTTCTTTTTATCTCTAAATTTTAGTAATTCTAAAAGCTGAAATTCAATCTTCTTTTCTTACTTTACTTCCTCACTTTTCTAAATACTTATTACTTCTTTTTATCTCTAAGTTTTAGTAATTCTAAAAGCTGAAAATCCATCTTCTTTTCTTACTTTACTTCCTCACTTTTCTAAATACTTATTACTTCTTTTTATCTCTAAGTTTTAGTAATTCTAAAAGCTGAAATTCAATCTTCTTTTCTTACTTTACTTCCTCACTTTTCTAAATACTTATTAATTCTAATTATCTCTAAGTTTTAGTAATTCTAAAAGCTGAAAATCCATCTTCTTTTCTTACTTTACTTCCTCACTTTTCTAAATACTTATTACTTCTTTTTATCTCTAAGTTTTAGTAATTCTAAAAGCTGAAATTCCATCTTCTTTTCTTACTTTACTTCCTCACTTTTCTAAATACTTATTACTTCTTTTTATCTCTAAGTTTTAGTAATTCTAAAAGCTGAAATTCAATCTTCTTTTCTTACTTTACTTCCTCACTTTTCTAAATACTTATTACTTCTTTTTATCTCTAAGTTTTAGTAATTCTAAAAGCTGAAATTCCATCTTCTTTTCTTACTTTACTTCCTCACTTTTCTAAATACTTATTACTTCTTTTTATCTCTAAGTTTTAGTAATTCTAAAAGCTTTAATTCCATTCTCTTTTCTTACTTTACTTCCTCACTTTTCTAAATACTTATTACTTCTTTTTATCTCTAAGTTTTAGTAATTCTAAAAGCTGAAAATCAATCTTCTTTTTTACTTTACTTCCTCACTTTTCTAAATACTTATTACTTCTTTTTATCTCTAAGTTTTAGTAATTCTAAAAGCTGAAAATCCATCTTCTTTTCTTACTTTACTTCCTCACTTTTCTAAATACTTATTACTTCTTTTTATCTCTAAGTTTTAGTAATTCTAAAAGCTGAAAATCAATCTTCTTTTCTTACTTTACTTCCTCACTTTTCTAAATACTTATTACTTCTTTTTATCTCTAAGTTTTAGTAATTCTAAAAGCTGAAATTCCATCTTCTTTTCTTACTTTACTTCCTCACTTTTCTAAATACTTATTACTTCTTTTTATCTCTAAATTTTAGTAATTCTAAAAGCTTTAATTCCATTCTCTTTTCTTACTTTACTTCCTCACTTTTCTAAATACTTATTACTTCTTTTTATCTCTAAGTTTTAGTAATTCTAAAAGCTGAAAATCCATCTTCTTTTCTTACTTTACTTCCTCACTTTTCTAAATACTTATTAATTCTAATTATCTCTAAGTTTTAGTAATTCTAAAAGCTGAAATTCAATCTTCTTTTCTTACTTTACTTCCTCACTTTTCTAAATACTTATTACTTCTTTTTATCTCTAAGTTTTAGTAATTCTAAAAGCTGAAATTCAATCTTCTTTTCTTACTTTACTTCCTCACTTTTCTAAATACTTATTAATTCTAATTATCTCTAAGTTTTAGTAATTCTAAAAGCTTTAATTCCATTCTCTTTTCTTACTTTACTTCCTCACTTTTCTAAATACTTATTACTTCTTTTTATCTCTAAATTTTAGCAATTCTAAAAGCTTTAGTTCCATCTTCTTTTTTACTTTACTTCCTCACTTTTCTAAATACTTATTACTTCTTTTTATCTCTAAGTTTTAGTAATTCTAAAAGCTGAAATTCAATCTTCTTTTCTTACTTTACTTCCTCACTTTTCTAAATACTTATTACTTCTTTTTATCTCTAAGTTTTAGTAATTCTAAAAGCTGAAATTCAATCTTCTTTTCTTACTTTACTTCCTCACTTTTCTAAATACTTATTAATTCTAATTATCTCTAAGTTTTAGTAATTCTAAAAGCTGAAAATCCATCTTCTTTTCTTACTTTACTTCCTCACTTTTCTAAATACTTATTACTTCTTTTTATCTCTAAGTTTTAGTAATTCTAAAAGCTGAAATTCAATCTTCTTTTCTTACTTTACTTCCTCACTTTTCTAAATACTTATTACTTCTTTTTATCTCTAAGTTTTAGTAATTCTAAAAGCTGAAATTCCATCTTCTTTTCTTACTTTACTTCCTCACTTTTCTAAATACTTATTACTTCTTTTTATCTCTAAGTTTTAGTAATTCTAAAAGCTGAAAATCAATCTTCTTTTCTTACTTTACTTCCTCACTTTTCTAAATACTTATTACTTCTTTTTATCTCTAAGTTTTAGTAATTCTAAAAGCTGAAAATCCATCTTCTTTTCTTACTTTACTTCCTCACTTTTCTAAATACTTATTACTTCTTTTTATCTCTAAGTTTTAGTAATTCTAAAAGCTGAAAATCAATCTTCTTTTCTTACTTTACTTCCTCACTTTTCTAAATACTTATTAATTATAATTATCTCTAAGTTTTAGTAATTCTAAAAGCTGAAAATCCATCTTCTTTTCTTACTTTACTTCCTCACTTTTCTAAATACTTATTACTTCTTTTTATCTCTAAGTTTTAGTAATTCTAAAAGCTGAAAATCAATCTTCTTTTCTTACTTTACTTCCATACTTTTCTAAATACTTATTACTTCTTTTTATCTCTAAGTTTTAGTAATTCTAAAAGCTGAAATTCCATCTTCTTTTCTTACTTAACTTCCTCACTTTTCTAAATACTTATTACTTCTTTTTATCTCTAAGTTTTAGTAATTCTAAAAGCTTTAATTCCATTCTCTTTTCTTACTTTACTTCCTCACTTTTCTAAATACTTATTACTTCTTTTTATCTCTAAGTTTTAGTAATTCTAAAAGCTGAAATTCCATCTTCTTTTCTTACTTTACTTCCTCACTTTTCTAAATACTTATTAATTCTAATTATCTCTAAGTTTTAGTAATTCTAAAAGCTGAAAATCCATCTTCTTTTCTTACTTTACTTCCTCACTTTTCTAAATACTTATTACTTCTTTTTATCTCTAAGTTTTAGTAATTCTAAAAGCTGAAATTCCATCTTCTTTTCTTACTTTACTTCCTCACTTTTCTAAATACTTATTACTTCTTTTTATCTCTAAATTTTAGTAATTCTAAAAGCTTTAGTTCCATCTTCTTTTCTTACTTAACTTCCTCACTTTTCTAAATACTTATTACTTCTTTTTATCTCTAAGTTTTAGTAATTCTAAAAGCTGAAATTCAATCTTCTTTTCTTACTTTACTTCCTCACTTTTCTAAATACTTATTACTTCTTTTTATCTCTAAGTTTTAGTAATTCTAAAAGCTGAAATTCAATCTTCTTTTCTTACTTTACTTCCTCACTTTTCTAAATACTTATTAATTCTAATTATCTCTAAGTTTTAGTAATTCTAAAAGCTGAAAATCCATCTTCTTTTCTTACTTTACTTCCTCACTTTTCTAAATACTTATTAATTCTAATTATCTCTAAGTTTTAGTAATTCTAAAAGCTGAAAATCCATCTTCTTTTCTTACTTTAATTCCTCACTTTTCTAAATACTTATTAATTCTAATTATCTCTAAGTTTTAGTAATTCTAAAAGCTTTAATTCCATTCTCTTTTCTTACTTTACTTCCTCACTTTTCTAAATACTTATTACTTCTTTTTATCTCTAAGTTTTAGTAATTCTAAAAGCTGAAAATCAATCTTCTTTTTTACTTTACTTCCTCACTTTTCTAAATACTTATTACTTCTAATTATCTCTAAGTTTTAGTAATTCTAAAAGCTTTAATTCCATTCTCTTTTCTTACTTTACTTCCTCACTTTTCTAAATACTTATTACTTCTTTTTATCTCTAAGTTTTAGTAATTCTAAAAGCTGAAAATCAATCTTCTTTTTTACTTTACTTCCTCACTTTTCTAAATACTTATTACTTCTTTTTATCTCTAAGTTTTAGTAATTCTAAAAGCTGAAATTCAATCTTCTTTTCTTACTTTACTTCCTCACTTTTCTAAATACTTATTATTTCTTTTTATCTCTAAATTTTAGTAATTCTAAAAGCTGAAATTCCATTCTCTTTTCTTACTTTACTTCCTCACTTTTCTAAATACTTATTACTTCTTTTTATCTCTAAGTTTTAGTAATTCTAAAAGCTGAAATTCAATCTTCTTTTCTTACTTTACTTCCTCACTTTTCTAAATACTTATTAATTCTAATTATCTCTAAGTTTTAGTAATTCTAAAAGCTGAAATTCCATCTTCTTTTCTTACTTAACTTCCTCACTTTTCTAAATACTTATTACTTCTTTTTATCTCTAAGTTTTAGTAATTCTAAAAGCTGAAAATCCATCTTCTTTTCTTACTTTAATTCCTCACTTTTCTAAATACTTATTAATTCTAATTATCTCTAAGTTTTAGTAATTCTAAAAGCTTTAATTCCATTCTCTTTTCTTACTTTACTTCCTCACTTTTCTAAATACTTATTACTTCTTTTTATCTCTAAGTTTTAGTAATTCTAAAAGCTGAAAATCCATCTTCTTTTCTTACTTTACTTCCTCACTTTTCTAAATACTTATTACTTCTTTTTATCTCTAAGTTTTAGTAATTCTAAAAGCTTTAATTCCATTCTCTTTTCTTACTTTACTTCCTCACTTTTCTAAATACTTATTACTTCTTTTTATCTCTAAATTTTAGTAATTCTAAAAGCTTTAGTTCCATCTTCTTTTCTTACTTTACTTCCTCACTTTTCTAAATACTTATTAATTCTAATTATCTCTAAGTTTTAGTAATTCTAAAAGCTGAAATTCCATCTTCTTTTCTTATTAACTTCCTCACTTTTCTAAATACTTATTAATTCTAATTATCTCTAAGTTTTAGTAATTCTAAAAGCTGAAAATCCATCTTCTTTTCTTACTTTAATTCCTCACTTTTCTAAATACTTATTAATTCTAATTATCTCTAAGTTTTAGTAATTCTAAAAGCTTTAATTCCATTCTCTTTTCTTACTTTACTTCCTCACTTTTCTAAATACTTATTACTTCTTTTTATCTCTAAGTTTTAGTAATTCTAAAAGCTGAAAATCCATCTTCTTTTCTTACTTTACTTCCTCACTTTTCTAAATACTTATTACTTCTTTTTATCTCTAAGTTTTAGTAATTCTAAAAGCTGAAAATCCATCTTCTTTTCTTACTTTACTTCCTCACTTTTCTAAATACTTATTAATTCTTTTTATCTCTAAGTTTTAGTAATTCTAAAAGCTGAAATTCCATCTTCTTTTTTACTTTACTTCCTCACTTTTCTAAATACTTATTACTTCTTTTTATCTCTAAGTTTTAGTAATTCTAAAAGCTGAAAATCCACTTTCTTTTCTTACTTTACTTCCTCACTTTTCTAAATACTTATTAATTATAATTATCTCTAAGTTTTAGTAATTCTAAAAGATGAAATTCCATCTTCTTTTCTTACTTTACTTCCTCACTTTTCTAAATACTTATTACTTCTTTTTATCTCTAAGTTTTAGTAATTCTAAAAGCTGAAAATCCATCTTCTTTTCTTACTTTACTTCCTCACTTTTCTAAATACTTATTACTTCTTTTTATCTCTAAGTTTTAGTAATTCTAAAAGCTGAAATTCCATCTTCTTTTCTTACTTTACTTCCTCACTTTTCTAAATACTTATTACTTCTTTTTATCTCTAAATTTTAGTAATTCTAAAAGCTTTAGTTCCATCTTCTTTTCTTACTTTACTTCCTCACTTTTCTAAATACTTATTACTTCTTTTTATCTCTAAGTTTTAGTAATTCTAAAAGCTGAAATTCAATCTTCTTTTCTTACTTTACTTCCTCACTTTTCTAAATACTTATTACTTCTTTTTATCTCTAAGTTTTAGTAATTCTAAAAGCTGAAAATCCATCTTCTTTTCTTACTTTACTTCCTCACTTTTCTAAATACTTATTACTTCTTTTTATCTCTAAGTTTTAGTAATTCTAAAAGCTGAAAATCCATCTTCTTTTCTTACTTTACTTCCTCACTTTTCTAAATACTTATTAATTCTAATTATCTCTAAGTTTTAGTAATTCTAAAAGCTGAAATTCCATCTTCTTTTTTACTTTACTTCCTCACTTTTCTAAATACTTATTACTTCTTTTTATCTCTAAGTTTTAGTAATTCTAAAAGCTGAAAATCCATCTTCTTTTCTTACTTTACTTCCTCACTTTTCTAAATACTTATTAATTCTAATTATCTCTAAGTTTTAGTAATTCTAAAAGCTTTAATTCCATTCTCTTTTCTTACTTTACTTCCTCACTTTTCTAAATACTTATTACTTCTTTTTATCTCTAAGTTTTAGTAATTCTAAAAGCTTTAGTTCCATCTTCTTTTTTACTTTACTTCCTCACTTTTCTAAATACTTATTACTTCTAATTATCTCTAAGTTTTAGTAATTCTAAAAGCTTTAATTCCATTCTCTTTTCTTACTTTACTTCCTCACTTTTCTAAATACTTATTACTTCTTTTTATCTCTAAGTTTTAGTAATTCTAAAAGCTGAAATTCAATCTTCTTTTCTTACTTTACTTCCTCACTTTTCTAAATACTTATTAATTCTAATTATCTCTAAGTTTTAGTAATTCTAAAAGCTGAAATTCCATCTTCTTTTCTTATTAACTTCCTCACTTTTCTAAATACTTATTAATTCTAATTATCTCTAAGTTTTAGTAATTCTAAAAGCTTTAATTCCATTCTCTTTTCTTACTTTACTTCCTCACTTTTCTAAATACTTATTACTTCTTTTTATCTCTAAGTTTTAGTAATTCTAAAAGCTGAAAATCAATCTTCTTTTTTACTTTACTTCCTCACTTTTCTAAATACTTATTACTTCTAATTATCTCTAAGTTTTAGTAATTCTAAAAGCTTTAATTCCATTCTCTTTTCTTACTTTACTTCCTCACTTTTCTAAATACTTATTACTTCTTTTTATCTCTAAGTTTTAGTAATTCTAAAAGCTGAAAATCAATCTTCTTTTTTACTTTACTTCCTCACTTTTCTAAATACTTATTACTTCTAATTATCTCTAAGTTTTAGTAATTCTAAAAGCTTTAATTCCATTCTCTTTTCTTACTTTACTTCCTCACTTTTCTAAATACTTATTAATTCTAATTATCTCTAAGTTTTAGTAATTCTAAAAGCTGAAATTCCATCTTCTTTTCTTATTAACTTCCTCACTTTTCTAAATACTTATTAATTCTAATTATCTCTAAGTTTTAGTAATTCTAAAAGCTGAAAATCAATCTTCTTTTTTACTTTACTTCCTCACTTTTCTAAATACTTATTACTTCTAATTATCTCTAAGTTTTAGTAATTCTAAAAGCTTTAATTCCATTCTCTTTTCTTACTTTACTTCCTCACTTTTCTAAATACTTATTACTTCTTTTTATCTCTAAGTTTTAGTAATTCTAAAAGCTGAAAATCAATCTTCTTTTTTACTTTACTTCCTCACTTTTCTAAATACTTATTACTTCTAATTATCTCTAAGTTTTAGTAATTCTAAAAGCTGAAAATCCATCTTCTTTTCTTACTTTACTTCCTCACTTTTCTAAATACTTATTAATTCTTTTTATCTCTAAGTTTTAGTAATTCTAAAAGCTGAAATTCCATCTTCTTTTTTACTTTACTTCCTCACTTTTCTAAATACTTATTACTTCTTTTTATCTCTAAGTTTTAGTAATTCTAAAAGCTGAAAATCCACTTTCTTTTCTTACTTTACTTCCTCACTTTTCTAAATACTTATTAATTATAATTATCTCTAAGTTTTAGTAATTCTAAAAGATGAAATTCCATCTTCTTTTCTTACTTTACTTCCTCACTTTTCTAAATACTTATTACTTCTTTTTATCTCTAAGTTTTAGTAATTCTAAAAGCTGAAAATCCATCTTCTTTTCTTACTTTACTTCCTCACTTTTCTAAATACTTATTACTTCTTTTTATCTCTAAGTTTTAGTAATTCTAAAAGCTGAAATTCCATCTTCTTTTCTTACTTTACTTCCTCACTTTTCTAAATACTTATTACTTCTTTTTATCTCTAAATTTTAGTAATTCTAAAAGCTTTAGTTCCATCTTCTTTTCTTACTTTACTTCCTCACTTTTCTAAATACTTATTACTTCTTTTTATCTCTAAGTTTTAGTAATTCTAAAAGCTGAAATTCAATCTTCTTTTCTTACTTTACTTCCTCACTTTTCTAAATACTTATTACTTCTTTTTATCTCTAAGTTTTAGTAATTCTAAAAGCTGAAAATCCATCTTCTTTTCTTACTTTACTTCCTCACTTTTCTAAATACTTATTACTTCTTTTTATCTCTAAGTTTTAGTAATTCTAAAAGCTGAAAATCCATCTTCTTTTCTTACTTTACTTCCTCACTTTTCTAAATACTTATTAATTCTAATTATCTCTAAGTTTTAGTAATTCTAAAAGCTGAAATTCCATCTTCTTTCTTACTTTACTTCCTCACTTTTCTAAATACTTATTACTTCTTTTTATCTCTAAATTTTAGTAATTCTAAAAGCTTTAGTTCCATCTTCTTTTCTTACTTTACTTCCTCACTTTTCTAAATACTTATTACTTCTTTTTATCTCTAAGTTTTAGTGACGCTAAAAGCTTTAATTCCATCTTCTTTTCTTACTTTACTTCCTCACTTTTCTAAATACTTATTACTTCTTTTTATCTCTAAGTTTTAGTAATTCTAAAAGCTGAAATTCCATCTTCTTTTTTACTTTACTTCCTCACTTTTCTAAATACTTATTACTTCTAATTATCTCTAAGTTTTAGTAATTCTAAAAGCTTTAATTCCATTCTCTTTTCTTACTTTACTTCCTCACTTTTCTAAATACTTATTACTTCTTTTTATCTCTAAGTTTTAGTAATTCTAAAAGCTGAAATTCAATCTTCTTTTCTTACTTTACTTCCTCACTTTTCTAAATACTTATTAATTCTAATTATCTCTAAGTTTTAGTAATTCTAAAAGCTGAAATTCCATCTTCTTTTCTTATTAACTTCCTCACTTTTCTAAATACTTATTAATTCTAATTATCTCTAAGTTTTAGTAATTCTAAAAGCTTTAATTCCATTCTCTTTTCTTACTTTACTTCCTCACTTTTCTAAATACTTATTACTTCTTTTTATCTCTAAGTTTTAGTAATTCTAAAAGCTGAAAATCAATCTTCTTTTTTACTTTACTTCCTCACTTTTCTAAATACTTATTACTTCTAATTATCTCTAAGTTTTAGTAATTCTAAAAGCTTTAATTCCATTCTCTTTTCTTACTTTACTTCCTCACTTTTCTAAATACTTATTAATTATAATTATCTCTAAATTTTAGTAATTCTAAAAGCTGAAAATCCATCTTCTTTTCTTACTTTACTTCCTCACTTTTCTAAATACTTATTACTTCTTTTTATCTCTAAGTTTTAGTAATTCTAAAAGCTGAAAATCAATCTTCTTTTTTACTTTACTTCCTCACTTTTCTAAATACTTATTACTTCTAATTATCTCTAAGTTTTAGTAATTCTAAAAGCTTTAATTCCATTCTCTTTTCTTACTTTACTTCCTCACTTTTCTAAATACTTATTACTTCTTTTTATCTCTAAGTTTTAGTAATTCTAAAAGCTGAAATTCAATCTTCTTTTCTTACTTAACTTCCTCACTTTTCTAAATACTTATTACTTCTTTTTATCTCTAAGTTTTAGTAATTCTAAAAGCTGAAATTCCATCTTCTTTTCTTACTTAACTTCCTCACTTTTCTAAATACTTATTAATTCTAATTATCTCTAAGTTTTAGTAATTCTAAAAGCTTTAATTCCATTCTCTTTTCTTACTTTACTTCCTCACTTTTCTAAATACTTATTACTTCTTTTTATCTCTAAATTTTAGTAATTCTAAAAGCTGAAAATCAATCTTCTTTTTTACTTTACTTCCTCACTTTTCTAAATACTTATTACTTCTTTTTATCTCTAAGTTTTAGTAATTCTAAAAGCTGAAAATCCATCTTCTTTTCTTACTTTACTTCCTCACTTTTCTAAATACTTATTACTTCTTTTTATCTCTAAGTTTTAGTAATTCTAAAAGCTGAAATTCCATCTTCTTTTCTTACTTTACTTCCTCACTTTTCTAAATACTTATTACTTCTTTTTATCTCTAAATTTTAGTAATTCTAAAAGCTTTAGTTCCATCTTCTTTTCTTACTTTACTTCCTCACTTTTCTAAATACTTATTACTTCTTTTTATCTCTAAGTTTTAGTAATTCTAAAAGCTGAAATTCAATCTTCTTTTCTTACTTTACTTCCTCACTTTTCTAAATACTTATTACTTCTTTTTATCTCTAAGTTTTAGTAATTCTAAAAGCTGAAAATCCATCTTCTTTTCTTACTTTACTTCCTCACTTTTCTAAATACTTATTACTTCTTTTTATCTCTAAGTTTTAGTAATTCTAAAAGCTGAAAATCCATCTTCTTTTCTTACTTTACTTCCTCACTTTTCTAAATACTTATTAATTCTAATTATCTCTAAGTTTTAGTAATTCTAAAAGCTGAAATTCCATCTTCTTTTTTACTTTACTTCCTCACTTTTCTAAATACTTATTACTTCTTTTTATCTCTAAGTTTTAGTAATTCTAAAAGCTGAAAATCAATCTTCTTTTCTTACTTTACTTCCTCACTTTTCTAAATACTTATTACTTCTTTTTATCTCTAAGTTTTAGTAATTCTAAAAGCTGAAATTCCATCTTCTTTTTTACTTAACTTCCTCACTTTTCTAAATACTTATTACTTCTTTTTATCTCTAAATTTTAGTAATTCTAAAAGATGAAATTCCATCTTCTTTTCTTACTTTACTTCCTCGCTTTTAAATACTTATTACTTCTTTTTATCTCTAAGTTTTAGTAATTCTAAAAGCTGAAATTCAATCTTCTTTTCTTACTTTACTTCCTCACTTTTCTAAATACTTATTACTTCTTTTTATCTCTAAGTTTTAGTAATTCTAAAAGCTGAAATTCCATCTTCTTTTCTTACTTTACTTCCTCACTTTTCTAAATACTTATTACTTCTTTTTATCTCTAAATTTTAGTAATTCTAAAAGCTTTAATTCCATTCTCTTTTCTTACTTTACTTCCTCACTTTTCTAAATACTTATTACTTCTTTTTATCTCTAAGTTTTAGTAATTCTAAAAGCTGAAAATCAATCTTCTTTTTTACTTTACTTCCTCACTTTTCTAAATACTTATTACTTCTAATTATCTCTAAGTTTTAGTAATTCTAAAAGCTTTAATTCCATTCTCTTTTCTTACTTTACTTCCTCACTTTTCTAAATACTTATTACTTCTTTTTATCTCTAAGTTTTAGTAATTCTAAAAGCTGAAAATCAATCTTCTTTTTTACTTTACTTCCTCACTTTTCTAAATACTTATTACTTCTTTTTATCTCTAAGTTTTAGTAATTCTAAAAGCTTTAATTCCATCTTCTTTTCTTACTTTACTTCCTCACTTTTCTAAATACTTATTATTTCTTTTTATCTCTAAGTTTTAGTAATTCTAAAAGCTGAAATTCCATCTTCTTTTCTTATTAACTTCCTCACTTTTCTAAATACTTATTAATTATAATTATCTCTAAGTTTTAGTAATTCTAAAAGCTGAAAATCCATCTTCTTTTCTTACTTTAATTCCTCACTTTTCTAAATACTTATTAATTCTAATTATCTCTAAGTTTTAGTAATTCTAAAAGCTTTAATTCCATCTTCTTTTTTACTTTACTTCCTCACTTTTCTAAATACTTATTACTTCTTTTTATCTCTAAGTTTTAGTAATTCTAAAAGCTGAAAATCCATCTTCTTTTCTTACTTTACTTCCTCACTTTTCTAAATACTTATTACTTCTTTTTATCTCTAAGTTTTAGTAATTCTAAAAGCTGAAATTCAATCTTCTTTTCTTACTTTACTTCCTCACTTTTCTAAATACTTATTACTTCTTTTTATCTCTAAATTTTAGTAATTCTAAAAGCTGAAATTCCATCTTCTTTTCTTACTTTACTTCCTCACTTTTCTAAATACTTATTAATTCTAATTATCTCTAAGTTTTTGTAATTCTAAAAGCTTTAATTCCATCTTCTTTTTTACTTTACTTCCTCACTTTTCTAAATACTTATTACTTCTTTTTATCTCTAAATTTTAGTAATTCTAAAAGCTGAAATTCCATCTTCTTTTCTTACTTTACTTCCTCACTTTTCTAAATACTTATTACTTCTTTTTATCTCTAAGTTTTAGTAATTCTAAAAGCTGAAAATCCATCTTCTTTTCTTACTTTACTTCCTCACTTTTCTAAATACTTATTAATTCTAATTATCTCTAAGTTTTAGTAATTCTAAAAGCTGAAATTCCATCTTCTTTTTTACTTTACTTCCTCACTTTTCTAAATACTTATTACTTCTTTTTATCTCTAAATTTTAGTAATTCTAAAAGCTTTAGTTCCATCTTCTTTTCTTACTTTACTTCCTCACTTTTCTAAATACTTATTACTTCTTTTTATCTCTAAATTTTAGTAATTCTAAAAGCTGAAATTCCATCTTCTTTTCTTACTTTACTTCCTCACTTTTCTAAATACTTATTACTTCTTTTTATCTCTAAGTTTTAGTAATTCTAAAAGCTGAAATTCCATCTTCTTTTCTTACTTTACTTCCTCACTTTTCTAAATACTTATTACTTCTTTTTATCTCTAAGTTTTAGTAATTCTAAAAGCTGAAAATCCATCTTCTTTTCTTACTTTAATTCCTCACTTTTCTAAATACTTATTAATTCTAATTATCTCTAAGTTTTAGTAATTCTAAAAGCTTTAATTCCATTCTCTTTTCTTACTTTACTTCCTCACTTTTCTAAATACTTATTACTTCTTTTTATCTCTAAGTTTTAGTAATTCTAAAAGCTGAAATTCCATCTTCTTTTCTTACTTTACTTCCTCACTTTTCTAAATACTTATTACTTCTTTTTATCTCTAAATTTTAGTAATTCTAAAAGCTTTAGTTCCATCTTCTTTTCTTACTTTACTTCCTCACTTTTCTAAATACTTATTACTTCTTTTTATCTCTAAGTTTTAGTAATTCTAAAAGCTGAAATTCAATCTTCTTTTCTTACTTTACTTCCTCACTTTTCTAAATACTTATTACTTCTTTTTATCTCTAAGTTTTAGTAATTCTAAAAGCTGAAAATCCATCTTCTTTTCTTACTTTACTTCCTCACTTTTCTAAATACTTATTACTTCTTTTTATCTCTAAGTTTTAGTAATTCTAAAAGCTGAAAATCCATCTTCTTTTCTTACTTTACTTCCTCACTTTTCTAAATACTTATTACTTCTTTTTATCTCTAAGTTTTAGTAATTCTAAAAGCTGAAATTCCATCTTCTTTTCTTACTTTACTTCCTCACTTTTCTAAATACTTATTACTTCTTTTTATCTCTAAGTTTTAGTAATTCTAAAAGCTGAAAATCCATCTTCTTTTCTTACTTTACTTCCTCACTTTTCTAAATACTTATTAATTATAATTATCTCTAAGTTTTAGTAATTCTAAAAGATGAAATTCCATCTTCTTTTCTTACTTTACTTCCTCACTTTTCTAAATACTTATTACTTCTTTTTATCTCTAAATTTTAGTAATTCTAAAAGCTTTAATTCCATCTTCTTTTTTACTTTACTTCCTCACTTTTCTAAATACTTATTACTTCTTTTTATCTCTAAGTTTTAGTAATTCTAAAAGCTGAAAATCAATCTTCTTTTTTACTTTACTTCCTCACTTTTCTAAATACTTATTAATTCTAATTATCTCTAAGTTTTAGTAATTCTAAAAGCTGAAAATCCATCTTCTTTTCTTACTTTACTTCCTCACTTTTCTAAATACTTATTACTTCTTTTTATCTCTAAATTTTAGTAATTCTAAAAGCTTTAGTTCCATTCTCTTTTCTTACTTTACTTCCTCACTTTTCTAAATACTTATTACTTCTTTTTATCTCTAAGTTTTAGTGACGCTAAAAGCTTTAATTCCATCTTCTTTTTTACTTAACTTCCTCACTTTTCTAAATACTTATTACTTCTTTTTATCTCTAAGTTTTAGTAATTCTAAAAGCTGAAAATCCATCTTCTTTTCTTACTTTACTTCCTCACTTTTCTAAATACTTATTACTTCTTTTTATCTCTAAGTTTTAGTAATTCTAAAAGCTGAAATTCAATCTTCTTTTCTTACTTTACTTCCTCACTTTTCTAAATACTTATTACTTCTTTTTATCTCTAAGTTTTAGTAATTCTAAAAGCTGAAATTCCATCTTCTTTTCTTACTTTACTTCCTCACTTTTCTAAATACTTATTACTTCTTTTTATCTCTAAATTTTAGTAATTCTAAAAGCTTTAGTTCCATCTTCTTTTCTTACTTTACTTCCTCACTTTTCTAAATACTTATTACTTCTTTTTATCTCTAAGTTTTAGTAATTCTAAAAGCTGAAATTCAATCTTCTTTTCTTACTTTACTTCCTCACTTTTCTAAATACTTATTACTTCTTTTTATCTCTAAGTTTTAGTAATTCTAAAAGCTGAAATTCCATCTTCTTTTCTTACTTTACTTCCTCACTTTTCTAAATACTTATTACTTCTTTTTATCTCTAAGTTTTAGTAATTCTAAAAGCTGAAAATCCATCTTCTTTTCTTACTTTACTTCCTCACTTTTCTAAATACTTATTACTTCTTTTTATCTCTAAGTTTTAGTAATTCTAAAAGCTGAAAATCAATCTTCTTTTCTTACTTTACTTCCTCACTTTTCTAAATACTTATTACTTCTTTTTATCTCTAAATTTTAGTAATTCTAAAAGCTGAAAATCAATCTTCTTTTCTTACTTTACTTCCTCACTTTTCTAAATACTTATTACTTCTTTTTATCTCTAAGTTTTAGTAATTCTAAAAGCTTTAGTTCCATTCTCTTTTCTTACTTTACTTCCTCACTTTTCTAAATACTTATTACTTCTTTTTATCTCTAAGTTTTAGTAATTCTAAAAGCTGAAATTCCATCTTCTTTTTTACTTAACTTCCTCACTTTTCTAAATACTTATTACTTCTTTTTATCTCTAAA
Organism: Loxodes magnus; assembly: GCA_946699065.1. Lineage (NCBI taxonomy): Eukaryota > Ciliophora > Karyorelictea > Loxodida > Loxodidae > Loxodes > Loxodes magnus. The sequence continues at coordinate 19,323 of CAMPDV010004156.1, read as the reverse complement.
TTTTAGTAATTCTAAAAGCTGAAATTCCATCTTCTTTTCTTACTTTACTTCCTCGCTTTTCTAAATACTTATTACTTCTTTTTATCTCTAAGTTTTAGTAATTCTAAAAGCTGAAATTCCATCTTCTTTTCTTACTTTACTTCCTCACTTTTCTAAATACTTATTAATTCTAATTATCTCTAAGTTTTAGTAATTCTAAAAGCTTTAATTCCATCTTCTTTTTTACTTTACTTCCTCACTTTTCTAAATACTTATTACTTCTTTTTATCTCTAAATTTTAGTAATTCTAAAAGCTGAAATTCCATCTTCTTTTCTTACTTTACTTCCTCACTTTTCTAAATACTTATTACTTCTTTTTATCTCTAAGTTTTAGTAATTCTAAAAGCTGAAATTCCATCTTCTTTTCTTACTTTACTTCCTCACTTTTCTAAATACTTATTACTTCTTTTTATCTCTAAGTTTTAGTAATTCTAAAAGCTGAAAATCCATCTTCTTTTCTTACTTTACTTCCTCACTTTTCTAAATACTTATTACTTCTTTTTATCTCTAAATTTTAGTAATTCTAAAAGATGAAATTCCATCTTCTTTTTTACTTTACTTCCTCACTTTTCTAAATACTTATTACTTCTTTTTATCTCTAAGTTTTAGTAATTCTAAAAGCTGAAAATCAATCTTCTTTTCTTACTTTACTTCCTCACTTTTCTAAATACTTATTACTTCTTTTTATCTCTAAATTTTAGTAATTCTAAAAGCTTTAGTTCCATCTTCTTTTCTTACTTTACTTCCTCACTTTTCTAAATACTTATTACTTCTTTTTATCTCTAAGTTTTAGTAATTCTAAAAGCTGAAAATCCATCTTCTTTTCTTACTTTACTTCCTCACTTTTCTAAATACTTATTACTTCTTTTTATCTCTAAATTTTAGTAATTCTAAAAGATGAAATTCCATCTTCTTTTCTTACTTTACTTCCTCACTTTTCTAAATACTTATTACTTCTTTTTATCTCTAAGTTTTAGTAATTCTAAAAGCTGAAAATCCATCTTCTTTTCTTACTTTACTTCCTCACTTTTCTAAATACTTATTACTTCTTTTTATCTCTAAGTTTTAGTAATTCTAAAAGCTTTAGTTCCATTCTCTTTTCTTACTTTACTTCCTCACTTTTCTAAATACTTATTACTTCTTTTTATCTCTAAGTTTTAGTAATTCTAAAAGCTGAAAATCCATCTTCTTTTCTTACTTTACTTCCTCACTTTTCTAAATACTTATTAATTCTAATTATCTCTAAGTTTTAGTAATTCTAAAAGCTGAAAATCCATCTTCTTTTCTTACTTTACTTCCTCACTTTTCTAAATACTTATTACTTCTTTTTATCTCTAAGTTTTAGTAATTCTAAAAGCTGAAAATCCATCTTCTTTTCTTACTTTACTTCCTCACTTTTCTAAATACTTATTACTTCTTTTTATCTCTAAGTTTGAGTAATTCTAAAAGCTGAAAATCCATCTTCTTTTCTTACTTTACTTCCTCACTTTTCTAAATACTTATTACTTCTTTTTATCTCTAAGTTTTAGTAATTCTAAAAGCTGAAAATCCATCTTCTTTTCTTACTTTACTTCCTCACTTTTCTAAATACTTATTACTTCTTTTTATCTCTAAATTTTAGTAATTCTAAAAGCTTTAGTTCCATCTTCTTTTCTTACTTTACTTCCTCACTTTTCTAAATACTTATTACTTCTTTTTATCTCTAAGTTTTAGTGACGCTAAAAGCTTTAATTCCATCTTCTTTTCTTACTTTACTTCCTCACTTTTCTAAATACTTATTACTTCTTTTTATCTCTAAGTTTTAGTAATTCTAAAAGCTGAAATTCCATCTTCTTTTTTACTTTACTTCCTCACTTTTCTAAATACTTATTACTTCTTTTTATCTCTAAATTTTAGTAATTCTAAAAGCTGAAAATCAATCTTCTTTTCTTACTTTACTTCCTCACTTTTCTAAATACTTATTACTTCTTTTTATCTCTAAATTTTAGTAATTCTAAAAGCTGAAAATCAATCTTCTTTTCTTACTTAACTTCCTCACTTTTCTAAATACTTATTACTTCTTTTTATCTCTAAGTTTTAGTAATTCTAAAAGCTGAAATTCCATCTTCTTTTTTACTTTACTTCCTCACTTTTCTAAATACTTATTACTTCTTTTTATCTCTAAATTTTAGTAATTCTAAAAGATGAAATTCCATCTTCTTTTCTTACTTAACTTCCTCACTTTTCTAAATACTTATTACTTCTTTTTATCTCTAAGTTTTAGTAATTCTAAAAGCTGAAAATCCATCTTCTTTTCTTACTTTACTTCCTCACTTTTCTAAATACTTATTACTTCTTTTTATCTCTAAGTTTTAGTGACGCTAAAAGCTTTAATTCCATCTTCTTTTTTACTTAACTTCCTCACTTTTCTAAATACTTATTACTTCTTTTTATCTCTAAGTTTTAGTAATTCTAAAAGCTGAAAATCCATCTTCTTTTCTTACTTTACTTCCTCGCTTTTCTAAATACTTATTACTTCTTTTTATCTCTAAGTTTTAGTAATTCTAAAAGATGAAATTCCATCTTCTTTTCTTACTTTACTTCCTCACTTTTCTAAATACTTATTACTTCTTTTTATCTCTAAGTTTTAGTAATTCTAAAAGCTGAAAATCCATCTTCTTTTCTTACTTTACTTCCTCACTTTTCTAAATACTTATTACTTCTTTTTATCTCTAAGTTTTAGTAATTCTAAAAGCTGAAAATCCATCTTCTTTTCTTACTTAACTTCCTCACTTTTCTAAATACTTATTACTTCTTTTTATCTCTAAATTTTAGTAATTCTAAAAGCTGAAATTCCATCTTCTTTTCTTACTTTACTTCCTCACTTTTCTAAATACTTATTATTTCTTTTTATCTCTAAGTTTTAGTAATTCTAAAAGCTGAAATTCCATCTTCTTTTTTACTTTACTTCCTCACTTTTCTAAATACTTATTACTTCTTTTTATCTCTAAGTTTTAGTAATTCTAAAAGCTGAAATTCCATCTTCTTTTCTTACTTTACTTCCTCACTTTTCTAAATACTTATTACTTCTTTTTATCTCTAAGTTTTAGTAATTCTAAAAGCTGAAAATCCATCTTCTTTTCTTACTTTACTTCCTCACTTTTCTAAATACTTATTACTTCTTTTTATCTCTAAATTTTAGTAATTCTAAAAGATGAAATTCCATCTTCTTTTTTACTTTACTTCCTCACTTTTCTAAATACTTATTACTTCTTTTTATCTCTAAGTTTTAGTAATTCTAAAAGCTGAAAATCAATCTTCTTTTCTTACTTTACTTCCTCACTTTTCTAAATACTTATTACTTCTTTTTATCTCTAAATTTTAGTGACGCTAAAAGCTTTAATTCCATCTTCTTTTTTACTTAACTTCCTCACTTTTCTAAATACTTATTACTTCTTTTTATCTCTAAGTTTTAGTAATTCTAAAAGCTGAAAATCCATCTTCTTTTCTTACTTTACTTCCTCACTTTTCTAAATACTTATTACTTCTTTTTATCTCTAAATTTTAGTAATTCTAAAAGATGAAATTCCATCTTCTTTTCTTACTTTACTTCCTCACTTTTCTAAATACTTATTACTTCTTTTTATCTCTAAGTTTTAGTAATTCTAAAAGCTGAAAATCCATCTTCTTTTCTTACTTTACTTCCTCACTTTTCTAAATACTTATTACTTCTTTTTATCTCTAAATTTTAGTGACGCTAAAAGCTTTAATTCCATCTTCTTTTTTACTTAACTTCCTCACTTTTCTAAATACTTATTACTTCTTTTTATCTCTAAGTTTTAGTAATTCTAAAAGCTGAAAATCCATCTTCTTTTCTTACTTTACTTCCTCACTTTTCTAAATACTTATTACTTCTTTTTATCTCTAAGTTTTAGTGACGCTAAAAGCTTTAATTCCATCTTCTTTTCTTACTTTACTTCCTCACTTTTCTAAATACTTATTACTTCTTTTTATCTCTAAGTTTTAGTAATTCTAAAAGCTTTAATTCCATCTTCTTTTTTACTTTACTTCCTCACTTTTCTAAATACTTATTACTTCTTTTTATCTCTAAGTTTTAGTAATTCTAAAAGCTGAAAATCAATCTTCTTTTCTTACTTTACTTCCTCACTTTTCTAAATACTTATTACTTCTTTTTATCTCTAAGTTTTAGTAATTCTAAAAGCTGAAAATCCATCTTCTTTTTTACTTTACTTCCTCACTTTTCTAAATACTTATTACTTCTTTTTATCTCTAAATTTTAGTAATTCTAAAAGCTGAAAATCAATCTTCTTTTCTTACTTTACTTCCTCACTTTTCTAAATACTTATTACTTCTTTTTATCTCTAAGTTTTAGTAATTCTAAAAGCTTTAATTCCATCTTCTTTTCTTACTTTACTTCCTCGCTTTTCTAAATACTTATTACTTTTTTTTATCTCTAAGTTTTAGTAATTCTAAAAGCTGAAATTCAATCTTCTTTTCTTACTTTACTTCCTCACTTTTCTAAATACTTATTACTTCTTTTTATCTCTAAATTTTAGTAATTCTAAAAGCTTTAGTTCCATCTTCTTTTCTTACTTTACTTCCTCACTTTTCTAAATACTTATTACTTCTTTTTATCTCTAAGTTTTAGTGACGCTAAAAGCTTTAATTCCATCTTCTTTTCTTACTTTACTTCCTCACTTTTCTAAATACTTATTACTTCTTTTTATCTCTAAGTTTTAGTAATTCTAAAAGCTGAAATTCCATCTTCTTTTTTACTTTACTTCCTCACTTTTCTAAATACTTATTACTTCTTTTTATCTCTAAGTTTTAGTAATTCTAAAAGCTTTAATTCCATCTTCTTTTTTACTTTACTTCCTCACTTTTCTAAATACTTATTACTTCTTTTTATCTCTAAGTTTTAGTAATTCTAAAAGCTTTAATTCCATCTTCTTTTTTACTTTACTTCCTCACTTTTCTAAATACTTATTACTTCTTTTTATCTCTAAATTTTAGTAATTCTAAAAGCTTTAATTCCATTCTCTTTTCTTACTTTACTTCCTCACTTTTCTAAATACTTATTACTTCTTTTTATCTCTAAGTTTTAGTAATTCTAAAAGCTGAAAATCAATCTTCTTTTCTTACTTTACTTCCTCGCTTTTCTAAATACTTATTACTTCTTTTTATCTCTAAGTTTTAGTAATTCTAAAAGCTTTAATTCCATCTTCTTTTCTTACTTTACTTCCTCGCTTTTCTAAATACTTATTACTTTTTTTTATCTCTAAGTTTTAGTAATTCTAAAAGCTGAAATTCAATCTTCTTTTCTTACTTTACTTCCTCACTTTTCTAAATACTTATTACTTCTTTTTATCTCTAAATTTTAGTAATTCTAAAAGCTTTAGTTCCATCTTCTTTTCTTACTTTACTTCCTCACTTTTCTAAATACTTATTACTTCTTTTTATCTCTAAATTTTAGTAATTCTAAAAGCTGAAATTCCATCTTCTTTTTTACTTTACTTCCTCACTTTTCTAAATACTTATTACTTCTTTTTATCTCTAAGTTTTAGTAATTCTAAAAGCTGAAATTCCATCTTCTTTTCTTACTTTACTTCCTCACTTTTCTAAATACTTATTACTTCTTTTTATCTCTAAATTTTAGTAATTCTAAAAGCTGAAATTCCATCTTCTTTTCTTACTTTACTTCCTCACTTTTCTAAATACTTATTACTTCTTTTTATCTCTAAGTTTTAGTAATTCTAAAAGCTGAAATTCCATCTTCTTTTTTACTTTACTTCCTCACTTTTCTAAATACTTATTACTTCTTTTTATCTCTAAGTTTTAGTGACGCTAAAAGCTTTAATTCCATCTTCTTTTCTTACTTTACTTCCTCACTTTTCTAAATACTTATTACTTCTTTTTATCTCTAAGTTTTAGTAATTCTAAAAGCTTTAATTCCATCTTCTTTTTTACTTTACTTCCTCACTTTTCTAAATACTTATTACTTCTTTTTATCTCTAAGTTTTAGTAATTCTAAAAGCTTTAATTCCATCTTCTTTTCTTACTTTACTTCCTCACTTTTCTAAATACTTATTACTTCTTTTTATCTCTAAGTTTTAGTAATTCTAAAAGCTGAAAATCCATCTTCTTTTCTTACTTTACTTCCTCACTTTTCTAAATACTTATTATTTCTTTTTATCTCTAAATTTTAGTAATTCTAAAAGCTGAAAATCCATCTTCTTTTCTTACTTTACTTCCTCACTTTTCTAAATACTTATTACTTCTTTTTATCTCTAAATTTTAGTAATTCTAAAAGCTGAAAATCCATCTTCTTTTCTTACTTTACTTCCTCACTTTTCTAAATACTTATTACTTCTTTTTATCTCTAAGTTTTAGTAATTCTAAAAGCTGAAATTCCATCTTCTTTTCTTACTTTACTTCCTCACTTTTCTAAATACTTATTACTTCTTTTTATCTCTAAATTTTAGTAATTCTAAAAGCTTTAATTCCATCTTCTTTTTTACTTTACTTCCTCACTTTTCTAAATACTTATTACTTCTTTTTATCTCTAAGTTTTAGTAATTCTAAAAGCTGAAATTCCATCTTCTTTTCTTACTTTACTTCCTCACTTTTCTAAATACTTATTACTTCTTTTTATCTCTAAGTTTTAGTGACGCTAAAAGCTTTAATTCCATCTTCTTTTTTACTTAACTTCCTCACTTTTCTAAATACTTATTACTTCTTTTTATCTCTAAGTTTTAGTAATTCTAAAAGCTGAAATTCAATCTTCTTTTCTTACTTTACTTCCTCACTTTTCTAAATACTTATTAATTCTAATTATCTCTAAGTTTTAGTAATTCTAAAAGCTGAAAATCCATCTTCTTTTCTTACTTTACTTCCTCACTTTTCTAAATACTTATTACTTCTTTTTATCTCTAAGTTTTAGTAATTCTAAAAGCTGAAATTCCATCTTCTTTTCTTACTTTACTTCCTCACTTTTCTAAATACTTATTACTTCTTTTTATCTCTAAATTTTAGTAATTCTAAAAGCTGAAAATCAATCTTCTTTTCTTACTTTACTTCCTCACTTTTCTAAATACTTATTACTTCTTTTTATCTCTAAGTTTTAGTAATTCTAAAAGCTGAAAATCAATCTTCTTTTCTTACTTTACTTCCTCGCTTTTCTAAATACTTATTACTTCTTTTTATCTCTAAATTTTAGTAATTCTAAAAGCTGAAAATCAATCTTCTTTTCTTACTTTACTTCCTCACTTTTCTAAATACTTATTATTTCTTTTTATCTCTAAGTTTTAGTAATTCTAAAAGCTGAAATTCCATCTTCTTTTCTTACTTTACTTCCTCACTTTTCTAAATACTTATTACTTCTTTTTATCTCTAAGTTTTAGTAATTCTAAAAGCTGAAAATCAATCTTCTTTTCTTACTTTACTTCCTCACTTTTCTAAATACTTATTAATTATAATTATCTCTAAATTTTAGTAATTCTAAAAGCTGAAATTCCATCTTCTTTTCTTACTTTACTTCCTCACTTTTCTAAATACTTATTACTTCTTTTTATCTCTAAGTTTTAGTAATTCTAAAAGCTTTAATTCCATCTTCTTTTTTACTTTACTTCCTCACTTTTCTAAATACTTATTACTTCTTTTTATCTCTAAGTTTTAGTAATTCTAAAAGCTTTAATTCCATCTTCTTTTTTACTTTACTTCCTCACTTTTCTAAATACTTATTACTTCTTTTTATCTCTAAATTTTAGTAATTCTAAAAGCTTTAGTTCCATCTTCTTTTCTTACTTTACTTCCTCACTTTTCTAAATACTTATTACTTCTTTTTATCTCTAAATTTTAGTAATTCTAAAAGCTGAAATTCCATCTTCTTTTCTTACTTTACTTCCTCACTTTTCTAAATACTTATTACTTCTTTTTATCTCTAAATTTTAGTAATTCTAAAAGCTTTAATTCCATTCTCTTTTCTTACTTAACTTCCTCACTTTTCTAAATACTTATTACTTCTTTTTATCTCTAAATTTTAGTAATTCTAAAAGCTGAAATTCCATCTTCTTTTCTTACTTTACTTCCTCACTTTTCTAAATACTTATTACTTCTTTTTATCTCTAAGTTTTAGTAATTCTAAAAGCTGAAATTCCATCTTCTTTTCTTACTTTACTTCCTCACTTTTCTAAATACTTATTACTTCTTTTTATCTCTAAATTTTAGTAATTCTAAAAGCTGAAATTCCATCTTCTTTTTTACTTTACTTCCTCACTTTTCTAAATACTTATTACTTCTTTTTATCTCTAAATTTTAGTAATTCTAAAAGCTGAAATTCCATCTTCTTTTCTTACTTTACTTCCTCACTTTTCTAAATACTTATTACTTCTTTTTATCTCTAAGTTTTAGTAATTCTAAAAGCTGAAATTCCATCTTCTTTTCTTACTTTACTTCCTCACTTTTCTAAATACTTATTACTTCTTTTTATCTCTAAGTTTTAGTAATTCTAAAAGCTGAAAATCAATCTTCTTTTCTTACTTTACTTCCTCACTTTTCTAAATACTTATTACTTCTTTTTATCTCTAAATTTTAGTAATTCTAAAAGCTGAAATTCCATCTTCTTTTCTTACTTTACTTCCTCACTTTTCTAAATACTTATTACTTCTTTTTATCTCTAAATTTTAGTAATTCTAAAAGCTTTAATTCCATTCTCTTTTCTTACTTAACTTCCTCACTTTTCTAAATACTTATTACTTCTTTTTATCTCTAAATTTTAGTAATTCTAAAAGCTGAAATTCCATCTTCTTTTCTTACTTTACTTCCTCACTTTTCTAAATACTTATTACTTCTTTTTATCTCTAAGTTTTAGTAATTCTAAAAGCTGAAATTCCATCTTCTTTTCTTACTTTACTTCCTCACTTTTCTAAATACTTATTACTTCTTTTTATCTCTAAATTTTAGTAATTCTAAAAGCTGAAATTCCATCTTCTTTTTTACTTTACTTCCTCACTTTTCTAAATACTTATTACTTCTTTTTATCTCTAAATTTTAGTAATTCTAAAAGCTGAAATTCCATCTTCTTTTCTTACTTTACTTCCTCACTTTTCTAAATACTTATTACTTCTTTTTATCTCTAAGTTTTAGTAATTCTAAAAGCTGAAATTCCATCTTCTTTTCTTACTTTACTTCCTCACTTTTCTAAATACTTATTACTTCTTTTTATCTCTAAGTTTTAGTAATTCTAAAAGCTGAAAATCAATCTTCTTTTCTTACTTTACTTCCTCACTTTTCTAAATACTTATTACTTCTTTTTATCTCTAAATTTTAGTAATTCTAAAAGCTGAAATTCCATCTTCTTTTCTTACTTTACTTCCTCGCTTTTCTAAATACTTATTACTTCTTTTTATCTCTAAGTTTTAGTAATTCTAAAAGCTGAAATTCCATCTTCTTTTCTTACTTTACTTCCTCACTTTTCTAAATACTTATTACTTCTTTTTATCTCTAAGTTTTAGTAATTCTAAAAGCTTTAATTCCATTCTCTTTTCTTACTTTACTTCCTCACTTTTCTAAATACTTATTACTTCTTTTTATCTCTAAGTTTTAGTAATTCTAAAAGCTGAAAATCAATCTTCTTTTTTACTTTACTTCCTCACTTTTCTAAATACTTATTACTTCTTTTTATCTCTAAGTTTTAGTAATTCTAAAAGCTGAAAATCCATCTTCTTTTCTTACTTTACTTCCTCACTTTTCTAAATACTTATTACTTCTTTTTATCTCTAAGTTTTAGTAATTCTAAAAGCTGAAAATCAATCTTCTTTTCTTACTTTACTTCCTCACTTTTCTAAATACTTATTACTTCTTTTTATCTCTAAGTTTTAGTAATTCTAAAAGCTGAAATTCCATCTTCTTTTCTTACTTTACTTCCTCACTTTTCTAAATACTTATTACTTCTTTTTATCTCTAAGTTTTAGTAATTCTAAAAGCTGAAATTCCATCTTCTTTTCTTACTTTACTTCCTCACTTTTCTAAATACTTATTACTTCTTTTTATCTCTAAGTTTTAGTAATTCTAAAAGCTGAAAATCCATCTTCTTTTCTTACTTTACTTCCTCACTTTTCTAAATACTTATTACTTCTTTTTATCTCTAAGTTTTAGTAATTCTAAAAGCTGAAAATCAATCTTCTTTTCTTACTTTACTTCCTCACTTTTCTAAATACTTATTACTTCTTTTTATCTCTAAGTTTTAGTAATTCTAAAAGCTGAAATTCCATCTTCTTTTCTTACTTTACTTCCTCACTTTTCTAAATACTTATTACTTCTTTTTATCTCTAAGTTTTAGTAATTCTAAAAGCTGAAAATCCATCTTCTTTTCTTACTTTACTTCCTCACTTTTCTAAATACTTATTACTTCTTTTTATCTCTAAATTTTAGTAATTCTAAAAGCTGAAAATCCATCTTCTTTTCTTACTTTACTTCCTCACTTTTCTAAATACTTATTACTTCTTTTTATCTCTAAATTTTAGTAATTCTAAAAGCTGAAAATCCATCTTCTTTTCTTACTTTACTTCCTCACTTTTCTAAATACTTATTATTTCTTTTTATCTCTAAATTTTAGTAATTCTAAAAGCTGAAAATCCATCTTCTTTTCTTACTTTACTTCCTCACTTTTCTAAATACTTATTACTTCTTTTTATCTCTAAGTTTTAGTAATTCTAAAAGCTGAAAATCAATCTTCTTTTCTTACTTTACTTCCTCGCTTTTCTAAATACTTATTACTTCTTTTTATCTCTAAATTTTAGTAATTCTAAAAGCTGAAAATCAATCTTCTTTTTTACTTTACTTCCTCACTTTTCTAAATACTTATTACTTCTTTTTATCTCTAAGTTTTAGTAATTCTAAAAGCTGAAATTCCATCTTCTTTTTTACTTTACTTCCTCACTTTTCTAAATACTTATTACTTCTTTTTATCTCTAAATTTTAGTAATTCTAAAAGCTGAAATTCCATCTTCTTTTTTACTTTACTTCCTCACTTTTCTAAATACTTATTACTTCTTTTTATCTCTAAATTTTAGTAATTCTAAAAGCTGAAATTCCATCTTCTTTTCTTACTTTACTTCCTCACTTTTCTAAATACTTATTACTTCTTTTTATCTCTAAGTTTTAGTAATTCTAAAAGCTGAAAATCAATCTTCTTTTCTTACTTTACTTCCTCACTTTTCTAAATACTTATTACTTCTTTTTATCTCTAAATTTTAGTAATTCTAAAAGCTGAAATTCCATCTTCTTTTCTTACTTTACTTCCTCGCTTTTCTAAATACTTATTACTTCTTTTTATCTCTAAGTTTTAGTAATTCTAAAAGCTGAAATTCCATCTTCTTTTCTTACTTTACTTCCTCACTTTTCTAAATACTTATTACTTCTTTTTATCTCTAAGTTTTAGTAATTCTAAAAGCTGAAAATCAATCTGCTTTTCTTACTTTACTTCCTCACTTTTCTAAATACTTATTAATTATAATTATCTCTAAATTTTAGTAATTCTAAAAGCTGAAATTCCATCTTCTTTTCTTACTTTACTTCCTCACTTTTCTAAATACTTATTACTTCTTTTTATCTCTAAGTTTTAGTAATTCTAAAAGCTGAAAATCAATCTTCTTTTCTTACTTTACTTCCTCACTTTTCTAAATACTTATTACTTCTTTTTATCTCTAAGTTTTAGTAATTCTAAAAGCTGAAATTCCATCTTCTTTTCTTACTTTACTTCCTCACTTTTCTAAATACTTATTACTTCTTTTTATCTCTAAATTTTAGTAATTCTAAAAGCTTTAGTTCCATCTTCTTTTCTTACTTTACTTCCTCACTTTTCTAAATACTTATTACTTCTTTTTATCTCTAAGTTTTAGTAATTCTAAAAGCTGAAATTCCATCTTCTTTTCTTACTTTACTTCCTCACTTTTCTAAATACTTATTACTTCTTTTTATCTCTAAGTTTTAGTAATTCTAAAAGCTGAAAATCCATCTTCTTTTCTTACTTTACTTCCTCACTTTTCTAAATACTTATTATTTCTTTTTATCTCTAAATTTTAGTAATTCTAAAAGCTGAAAATCCATCTTCTTTTCTTACTTTACTTCCTCACTTTTCTAAATACTTATTACTTCTTTTTATCTCTAAGTATTAGTGACGCTAAAAGCTTTAATTCCATCTTCTTTTTTACTTAACTTCCTCACTTTTCTAAATACTTATTACTTCTTTTTATCTCTAAGTTTTAGTAATTCTAAAAGCTGAAAATCCATCTTCTTTTCTTACTTTACTTCCTCGCTTTTCTAAATACTTATTACTTCTTTTTATCTCTAAGTTTTAGTAATTCTAAAAGCTGAAATTCCATCTTCTTTTCTTACTTAACTTCCTCACTTTTCTAAATACTTATTAATTATAATTATCTCTAAATTTTAGTAATTCTAAAAGCTGAAAATCAATCTTCTTTTCTTACTTTACTTCCTCACTTTTCTAAATACTTATTACTTCTTTTTATCTCTAAATTTTAGTAATTCTAAAAGCTGAAAATCAATCTTCTTTTTTACTTTACTTCCTCACTTTTCTAAATACTTATTACTTCTTTTTATCTCTAAGTTTTAGTAATTCTAAAAGCTGAAATTCCATCTTCTTTTCTTACTTTACTTCCTCACTTTTCTAAATACTTATTACTTCTTTTTATCTCTAAATTTTAGTAATTCTAAAAGCTGAAAATCAATCTTCTTTTCTTACTTTACTTCCTCACTTTTCTAAATACTTATTACTTCTTTTTATCTCTAAGTTTTAGTAATTCTAAAAGCTGAAAATCAATCTTCTTTTCTTACTTTACTTCCTCGCTTTTCTAAATACTTATTACTTCTTTTTATCTCTAAATTTTAGTAATTCTAAAAGCTGAAAATCAATCTTCTTTTTTACTTAACTTCCTCACTTTTCTAAATACTTATTATTTCTTTTTATCTCTAAGTTTTAGTAATTCTAAAAGCTGAAATTCCATCTTCTTTTTTACTTTACTTCCTCACTTTTCTAAATACTTATTACTTCTTTTTATCTCTAAGTTTTAGTGACGCTAAAAGCTTTAATTCCATCTTCTTTTTTACTTAACTTCCTCACTTTTCTAAATACTTATTACTTCTTTTTATCTCTAAGTTTTAGTAATTCTAAAAGCTGAAAATCCATCTTCTTTTCTTACTTTACTTCCTCACTTTTCTAAATACTTATTACTTCTTTTTATCTCTAAGTTTTAGTAATTCTAAAAGCTGAAATTCCATCTTCTTTTCTTACTTTACTTCCTCGCTTTTCTAAATACTTATTACTTCTTTTTATCTCTAAGTTTTAGTAATTCTAAAAGCTGAAATTCCATCTTCTTTTCTTACTTTACTTCCTCACTTTTCTAAATACTTATTACTTCTTTTTATCTCTAAGTTTTAGTAATTCTAAAAGCTGAAATTCCATCTTCTTTTTTACTTTACTTCCTCACTTTTCTAAATACTTATTACTTCTTTTTATCTCTAAATTTTAGTAATTCTAAAAGCTGAAATTCCATCTTCTTTTCTTACTTTACTTCCTCACTTTTCTAAATACTTATTACTTCTTTTTATCTCTAAATTTTAGTAATTCTAAAAGCTGAAATTCCATCTTCTTTTCTTACTTTACTTCCTCACTTTTCTAAATACTTATTACTTCTTTTTATCTCTAAGTTTTAGTAATTCTAAAAGCTGAAATTCCATCTTCTTTTCTTACTTTACTTCCTCACTTTTCTAAATACTTATTACTTCTTTTTATCTCTAAATTTTAGTAATTCTAAAAGCTTTAGTTCCATCTTCTTTTCTTACTTTACTTCCTCACTTTTCTAAATACTTATTACTTCTTTTTATCTCTAAATTTTAGTAATTCTAAAAGCTGAAATTCCATCTTCTTTTCTTACTTTACTTCCTCACTTTTCTAAATACTTATTACTTCTTTTTATCTCTAAATTTTAGTAATTCTAAAAGCTGAAATTCCATTCTCTTTTCTTACTTAACTTCCTCACTTTTCTAAATACTTATTACTTCTTTTTATCTCTAAATTTTAGTAATTCTAAAAGCTGAAAATCAATCTTCTTTTCTTACTTTACTTCCTCACTTTTCTAAATACTTATTACTTCTTTTTATCTCTAAGTTTTAGTAATTCTAAAAGCTGAAATTCCATCTTCTTTTTTACTTTACTTCCTCACTTTTCTAAATACTTATTACTTCTTTTTATCTCTAAGTTTTAGTAATTCTAAAAGCTGAAATTCCATCTTCTTTTCTTACTTTACTTCCTCACTTTTCTAAATACTTATTATTTCTTTTTATCTCTAAGTTTTAGTAATTCTAAAAGCTGAAAATCCATCTTCTTTTCTTACTTTACTTCCTCACTTTTCTAAATACTTATTACTTCTTTTTATCTCTAAGTTTTAGTAATTCTAAAAGCTTTAGTTCCATCTTCTTTTCTTACTTTACTTCCTCACTTTTCTAAATACTTATTACTTCTTTTTATCTCTAAATTTTAGTAATTCTAAAAGCTGAAATTCCATCTTCTTTTCTTACTTTACTTCCTCACTTTTCTAAATACTTATTACTTCTTTTTATCTCTAAGTTTTAGTAATTCTAAAAGCTGAAATTCCATCTTCTTTTCTTACTTTACTTCCTCACTTTTCTAAATACTTATTACTTCTTTTTATCTCTAAATTTTAGTAATTCTAAAAGCTTTAGTTCCATCTTCTTTTCTTACTTTACTTCCTCACTTTTCTAAATACTTATTACTTCTTTTTATCTCTAAATTTTAGTAATTCTAAAAGCTGAAATTCCATCTTCTTTTCTTACTTTACTTCCTCACTTTTCTAAATACTTATTACTTCTTTTTATCTCTAAGTTTTAGTAATTCTAAAAGCTGAAATTCCATCTTCTTTTCTTACTTTACTTCCTCACTTTTCTAAATACTTATTACTTCTTTTTATCTCTAAATTTTAGTAATTCTAAAAGCTGAAATTCCATCTTCTTTTCTTACTTTACTTCCTCACTTTTCTAAATACTTATTACTTCTTTTTATCTCTAAGTTTTAGTAATTCTAAAAGCTGAAATTCCATCTTCTTTTCTTACTTTACTTCCTCACTTTTCTAAATACTTATTAATTATAATTATCTCTAAATTTTAGTAATTCTAAAAGCTGAAATTCAATCTTCTTTTCTTACTTTACTTCCTCACTTTTCTAAATACTTATTACTTCTTTTTATCTCTAAGTTTTAGTAATTCTAAAAGCTGAAAATCCATCTTCTTTTCTTACTTTACTTCCTCACTTTTCTAAATACTTATTACTTCTTTTTATCTCTAAATTTTAGTAATTCTAAAAGCTTTAGTTCCATTCTCTTTTCTTACTTTACTTCCTCACTTTTCTAAATACTTATTACTTCTTTTTATCTCTAAATTTTAGTAATTCTAAAAGCTGAAATTCCATCTTCTTTTCTTACTTTACTTCCTCACTTTTCTAAATACTTATTACTTCTTTTTATCTCTAAGTTTTAGTAATTCTAAAAGCTGAAAATCCATCTTCTTTTCTTACTTTACTTCCTCGCTTTTCTAAATACTTATTACTTCTTTTTATCTCTAAGTTTTAGTAATTCTAAAAGCTGAAATTCCATCTTCTTTTCTTACTTTACTTCCTCACTTTTCTAAATACTTATTACTTCTTTTTATCTCTAAGTTTTAGTAATTCTAAAAGCTGAAAATCAATCTTCTTTTCTTACTTTACTTCCTCACTTTTCTAAATACTTATTACTTCTTTTTATCTCTAAGTTTTAGTAATTCTAAAAGCTGAAATTCCATCTTCTTTTCTTACTTTACTTCCTCACTTTTCTAAATACTTATTACTTCTTTTTATCTCTAAATTTTAGTAATTCTAAAAGCTTTAATTCCATCTTCTTTTTTACTTTACTTCCTCACTTTTCTAAATACTTATTACTTCTTTTTATCTCTAAGTTTTAGTAATTCTAAAAGCTGAAATTCCATCTTCTTTTCTTACTTTACTTCCTCACTTTTCTAAATACTTATTACTTCTTTTTATCTCTAAGTTTTAGTGACGCTAAAAGCTTTAATTCCATCTTCTTTTCTTACTTTACTTCCTCACTTTTCTAAATACTTATTACTTCTTTTTATCTCTAAGTTTTAGTAATTCTAAAAGCTGAAATTCCATCTTCTTTTCTTACTTTACTTCCTCACTTTTCTAAATACTTATTACTTCTTTTTATCTCTAAATTTTAGTAATTCTAAAAGCTGAAAATCCATCTTCTTTTCTTACTTTACTTCCTCACTTTTCTAAATACTTATTACTTCTTTTTATCTCTAAGTTTTAGTAATTCTAAAAGCTGAAAATCAATCTTCTTTTCTTACTTTACTTCCTCACTTTTCTAAATACTTATTACTTCTTTTTATCTCTAAATTTTAGTAATTCTAAAAGCTTTAATTCCATCTTCTTTTTTACTTTACTTCCTCACTTTTCTAAATACTTATTACTTCTTTTTATCTCTAAGTTTTAGTAATTCTAAAAGCTGAAAATCCATCTTCTTTTCTTACTTTACTTCCTCACTTTTCTAAATACTTATTACTTCTTTTTATCTCTAAGTTTTAGTAATTCTAAAAGCTGAAAATCAATCTTCTTTTCTTACTTTACTTCCTCACTTTTCTAAATACTTATTAATTATAATTATCTCTAAATTTTAGTAATTCTAAAAGCTGAAATTCCATCTTCTTTTCTTACTTTACTTCCTCACTTTTCTAAATACTTATTACTTCTTTTTATCTCTAAGTTTTAGTAATTCTAAAAGCTGAAAATCCATCTTCTTTTCTTACTTTACTTCCTCACTTTTCTAAATACTTATTACTTCTTTTTATCTCTAAGTTTTAGTAATTCTAAAAGCTGAAATTCCATCTTCTTTTCTTACTTTACTTCCTCACTTTTCTAAATACTTATTACTTCTTTTTATCTCTAAGTTTTAGTAATTCTAAAAGCTGAAAATCAATCTTCTTTTTTACTTTACTTCCTCACTTTTCTAAATACTTATTACTTCTTTTTATCTCTAAATTTTAGTAATTCTAAAAGCTGAAATTCCATCTTCTTTTCTTACTTTACTTCCTCGCTTTTCTAAATACTTATTACTTCTTTTTATCTCTAAGTTTTAGTAATTCTAAAAGCTGAAATTCCATCTTCTTTTCTTACTTTACTTCCTCACTTTTCTAAATACTTATTACTTCTTTTTATCTCTAAGTTTTAGTAATTCTAAAAGCTTTAATTCCATTCTCTTTTCTTACTTTACTTCCTCACTTTTCTAAATACTTATTACTTCTTTTTATCTCTAAGTTTTAGTAATTCTAAAAGCTGAAAATCAATCTTCTTTTTTACTTTACTTCCTCACTTTTCTAAATACTTATTACTTCTTTTTATCTCTAAATTTTAGTAATTCTAAAAGCTGAAAATCAATCTTCTTTTCTTACTTTACTTCCTCACTTTTCTAAATACTTATTACTTCTTTTTATCTCTAAGTTTTAGTAATTCTAAAAGCTGAAATTCCATCTTCTTTTCTTACTTTACTTCCTCACTTTTCTAAATACTTATTACTTCTTTTTATCTCTAAGTTTTAGTAATTCTAAAAGCTGAAATTCCATCTTCTTTTCTTACTTTACTTCCTCACTTTTCTAAATACTTATTACTTCTTTTTATCTCTAAATTTTAGTAATTCTAAAAGCTGAAATTCCATCTTCTTTTCTTACTTTACTTCCTCACTTTTCTAAATACTTATTACTTCTTTTTATCTCTAAGTTTTAGTAATTCTAAAAGCTTTAATTCCATTCTCTTTTCTTACTTAACTTCCTCACTTTTCTAAATACTTATTACTTCTTTTTATCTCTAAATTTTAGTAATTCTAAAAGCTGAAAATCAATCTTCTTTTCTTACTTTACTTCCTCACTTTTCTAAATACTTATTACTTCTTTTTATCTCTAAGTTTTAGTAATTCTAAAAGCTGAAATTCCATCTTCTTTTCTTACTTTACTTCCTCACTTTTCTAAATACTTATTACTTCTTTTTATCTCTAAATTTTAGTAATTCTAAAAGCTGAAAATCCATCTTCTTTTTTACTTTACTTCCTCACTTTTCTAAATACTTATTACTTCTTTTTATCTCTAAATTTTAGTAATTCTAAAAGCTTTAGTTCCATTCTCTTTTCTTACTTTACTTCCTCACATTTCTAAATACTTATTAATTATAATTATCTCTAAGTTTTAGTAATTCTAAAAGCTTTAGTTCCATTCTCTTTTCTTACTTTACTTCCTCACTTTTCTAAATACTTATTACTTCTTTTTATCTCTAAGTTTTAGTAATTCTAAAAGCTGAAAATCCATCTTCTTTTCTTACTTTACTTCCTCACTTTTCTAAATACTTATTACTTCTTTTTATCTCTAAATTTTAGTAATTCTAAAAGCTTTAGTTCCATTCTCTTTTCTTACTTTACTTCCTCACATTTCTAAATACTTATTAATTATAATTATCTCTAAGTTTGAGTAATTCTAAAAGCTGAAAATCCATCTTCTTTTCTTACTTTACTTCCTCACTTTTCTAAATACTTATTACTTCTTTTTATCTCTAAGTTTTAGTAATTCTAAAAGCTGAAAATCCATCTTCTTTTCTTACTTTACTTCCTCACTTTTCTAAATACTTATTACTTCTTTTTATCTCTAAATTTTAGTAATTCTAAAAGCTGAAAATCAATCTTCTTTTCTTACTTTACTTCCTCACTTTTCTAAATACTTATTACTTCTTTTTATCTCTAAGTTTTAGTAATTCTAAAAGCTGAAAATCCATCTTCTTTTCTTACTTTACTTCCTCACTTTTCTAAATACTTATTACTTCTTTTTATCTCTAAGTTTTAGTAATTCTAAAAGCTGAAATTCCATCTTCTTTTCTTACTTTACTTCCTCACTTTTCTAAATACTTATTACTTCTTTTTATCTCTAAGTTTTAGTAATTCTAAAAGCTGAAAATCAATCTTCTTTTCTTACTTTACTTCCTCACTTTTCTAAATACTTATTACTTCTTTTTATCTCTAAATTTTAGTAATTCTAAAAGCTGAAATTCCATCTTCTTTTCTTACTTTACTTCCTCACTTTTCTAAATACTTATTACTTCTTTTTATCTCTAAGTTTTAGTAATTCTAAAAGCTGAAAATCCATCTTCTTTTCTTA
>CAMPDV010004155.1:0-39894 GCA_946699065.1 Loxodes magnus | reverse complement strand
CTAAATACTAATTACTTCTCAAAACATAATACTTAAAACTGAAATTCTATCTTCTTTTCTTACTTTACTTCTTCACTTTTCAGAATACTTATTACTTCTCAAAGCATACTCCTTAAAACTGAAATTCTATCTTCTTTTCTTACTTTACTTCTTCACTTTTCAGAATACTTATTACTTCTCAAAACATAATATTTAAAACTGAAATTCTATCTTCTTTTCTTACTTTATTTCTTCACTTTTCTAAATACTTAATACTTCTCAAAGCATACTTCTTAAACTGAAATTCTATCTTCTTTTCTTTACTTACTTCTTCACTTTTCTAAATACTTATTACTTCTCAAAGCATACTCCTTAAAACTGAAAATTCTATCTTCTTTTCTTACTTTATTTCTTCACTTTTCTAAATACTTAATACTTCTCAAAGCATACTCCTTAAAACTGAAATTCTATCTTCTTTTCTTACTTTACTTCTTCACTTTTCTAAATACTTATTACTTCTCAAAGCATACACCTTAAAACTGAAATTTCTCATCTTCTTTTCTTACTTTACTTCTTCACTTTTCTAAATACTTAATACTTCTCAAAGCATACTCCTTAAAACTGAAATTCTACTCTTCTTTTCATACTTTATTTCTTCACTTTTCTAAATACTAATTACTTCTCAAAACATAATACTTAAAACTGAAATTCTATCTTCTTTTCTTACTTTACTTCTTCACTTTTCAGAATACTTATTACTTCTCAAAGCATACTCCTTAAAACTGAAATTCTATCTTCTTTTCTTACTTTACTTCTTCACTTTTCAGAATACTTATTACTTCTCAAAACATAATATTTTAAAACTGAAATTCTATCTTCTTTTCTTACTCTACTTCTTCACTTTTCTAAATACTTAATACTTCTCAAAGCATACTACTTAAAACTGAAATTCTATCTTCTTTTCTTACTTTATTTCTTCACTTTTCAGAATACTTATTACTTCTCAAAGCATACTCCTTAAAACTGAAATTCTATCTTCTTTTCTTACTCTACTTCTTCACTTTTCTAAATACTTAATACTCTCAAAGCATACTCCTTAAAACTGAAATTCTATCTCTTTTCTTACTTTACTTCTTCACTTTTCAGAATACTATTACTTCTCAAAGCATACTCCTTAAAACTGAAATTCTATCTTCTTTTCTTACTTTATTTCTTCACTTTTCTAAATACTTAATACTTCTCAAAGCATACTCCTTAAAACTGAAATTTCTATCTTTCTTTTCTTACTTTATTTCTTCACTTTTCTAAATACTTATTACTACTCAAAACATAATACTTAATATTGAAATTCTATCTTCTTTTCTTACTTTACTTCTTCACTTTTCAGAATACTTAATACTTCTCAAAGCATAATACTTAAAACTGAAATTCTATCTTCTTTTCTTACTCTACTTCTTCACTTTTCAGAATACTTATTACTTCTCAAACATAATACTTAAAACTGAAATTCTATCTTCATTTCTTACTCTACTTCTTCACTTTTCTAAATACTTAATACTACTCAAAACATACTCCTTAAAACTGAAATTCTATCTTCTTTTCTTACTTTACTTCTTCACTTTTCAGAATACTTATTACTTCTCAAAACATAATACTTAATATTGAAATTCTATCTTCTTTTCTTACTCTACTTCTTCACTTTTCAGAATACTTATTACTTCTCAAAACATAATACTTAATATTAAAATTCTATCTTCTTTTCTTACCTTTATTTCTTCACTTTTCTAAATACTTAATACTTCTCAAAGCATAATACTTAATGTTGAAATTCTTTCTTCTTTTCTTACTTTACTTCTTCACTTTTCAGAATACTTATTACTTCTCAAA
This sequence comes from Loxodes magnus, assembly GCA_946699065.1. Lineage (NCBI taxonomy): Eukaryota > Ciliophora > Karyorelictea > Loxodida > Loxodidae > Loxodes > Loxodes magnus. The sequence continues at coordinate 38,028 of CAMPDV010004155.1, read as the reverse complement.
ACATAATACTTAATATTGAAATTCTATCTTCTTTTCTTACTTTATTTCTTCACTTTTCTAAATACTAATTACTTCTCAAAACATAATACTTAATATTGAAATTCTATCTTCTTTTCTTACTTTATTTCTTCACTTTTCTAAATACTAATTACTTCTCAAAGCATACTCACTTAAAACTGAAATTCTATCTTCTTTTATTACTTTACTTCTTCACTTTTCAGAATACTTATTACTTCTCAAAGCATACTCCTTAAAACTGAAATTCTATCTTCTTTTCTTACTTTATTTCTTCACTTTTCTAAATACTTATTACTTCTCAAAACATAATACTTAAAACTGAAATTCTATCTTCATTTCTTACTCTACTTCTTCACTTTTCTAAATACTTAATACTTCTCAAAGCATACTACTTTAAAACTGAAATTCTATCTTCTTTTCTTACTTTATTTCTTCACTTTTCTAAATACCTAATACTACTCAAAACATAATACTTAAAACTGAATTCTATCTTCTTTTCTTACTTTACTTCTTCACTTTTCTAAATACTTATTACTTCTCAAAACATAATACTTAATATTGAAATTCTATCTTCTTTTCTTACTTTACTTCTTCACTTTTCTAAATACTTAATACTTCTCAAAGCATACTTCTTAAAACTGAAATTCTATCTTCTTTTCTTACTTTACTTCTTCACTTTTCAGAATACTTATTACTTCTCAAAGCATACTCCTTAAAACTGAAATTCTATCTTCTTTTCTTACTTTATTTCTTCACTTTTCTAAATACTTAATACTTCTCAAAGCATACTCCTTAAAACTGAAATTCTATCTTCTTTTCTTACTCTACTTCTTCACTTTTCTAAATACTTATTACTTCTCAAAACATAATACTTAATATTGAAATTCTATCTTCTTTTCTTACTTTATTTCTTCACTTTTCTAAATACTAATTACTTCTCAAAACATAATACTTTAATATTGAAATTCTTTCTTCTTTTCTTACTTTATTTCTTCACTTTTCAGAATACTTAATACTTCTCAAAACATACTCCTTAAAACTGAAATTCTATCTTCTTTTCTTACTTTACTTCTTCACTTTTCTAAATACTTAATACTACTCAAAACATACTCCTTAAAACTGAAATTCTATCTTCTTTTCTTACTTTATTTCTTCACTTTTCTAAATACTTAATACTTCTCAAAGCATAATACTTAATGTTGAAATTCTTTCTTCTTTTCTTACTCTACTTCTTCACTTTTCTAAATACTTATTACTTCTCAAAGCATACTCCTTAAAACTGAAAGTCTTTCTTTTCTTAATCTACTTCTTCACTTTTCAAATACTTAATACTTCTCATACTCCTTAAAACTGAAATTCTATCTTCTTTTCTTACTTTACTTCTTCACTTTTCTAAATACTTAATACTTCTCAAAGCATAATACTTAATGTTGAAATTCTATCTTCTTTTCTTACTCTACTTCTTCACTTTTCTAAATACTTATTACTTCTCAAAGCATAATACTTAAAACTGAAATTCTATCTTCTTTTCTTACTTTACTTCTTCACTTTTCAGAATAAATACTTCTCAAAAACATACTCCTTAAAACTGAAATTCTATCTTCTTTTCTTACTTTACTTCTTCACTTTTCTAAATACTTAATACTACTCAAAACATACTCCTTAAAACTGAAATTCTATCTTCTTTTCTTACTTTATTTCTTCACTTTTCTAAATACTAATTACTTCTCAAACATAATACTTAATATTGAAATTCTATCTTCTTTTCTTACTTTATTTCTTCACTTTTCTAAATACTTAATACTTCTCAAAGCATAATACTTAATGTTGAAATTCTTTCTTCTTTTCTTACTTTATTTCTTCACTTTTCTAAATACTTAATACTACTCAAAACATAATACTTAAAACTGAAATTCTATCTTCTTTTCTTACTTTATTTCTTCACTTTTCAGAATACTAATCACTTCTCAAAGCATACTACTTAATATTGAAATTCTATCTTCTTTTCTTACTTTACTTCTTCACTTTTCAGAATACTTATTACTTCTCAAACATCTTAATATTGAAATTCTATCTTCTTTTCTTACTCTTCTTAAAAATACTTAATACTTCTCAAAGCATAAAAACTGAAATTCTATCTTCTTTTCTTACTTTACTTCTTCACTTTTCAGAATACTTATTACTACTCAAAACATACTCCTTAAAACTGAAATTCTATCTTCTTTTCTTACTTTACTTCTTCACTTTTCAGAATACTTAATACTTCTCAAAACATACTCCTTATAAATTCTATCTTCTTTTCTTAACTTCTTCACTTTTCAGAATACTTATTACTTCTCAAAGAACTCCTTAAAACTGAAATTCTATCTTCTTTTCTTACTCTACTTCTTCACTTTTCTAAATACTTAATACTTCTCAAAACATACTCCTTAAAACTGAAATTCTATCTTCTTTTCTTACTTTACTTCTTCACTTTTCTAAATACTTAATACTTCTCAAAACATAATACTTAAAACTGAAATTCTATCTTCTTTTCTTACTTTACTTCTTCACTTTTCAGAATACTTATTACTTCTCAAAACATAATACTTAAAACTGAAATTCTATCTTCTTTTCTTACTCTACTTCTTCACTTTTCTAAATACTTAATACTTCTCAAAGCATAATACTTAAAACTGAAATTCTATCTTCTTTTCTTACTTTACTTCTTCACTTTTCTAAATACTTATTACTTCTCAAAACATAATACTTAAAACTGAAATTCTATCTTCTTTTCTTACTCTACTTCTTCACTTTTCTAAATACTTATTACTTCTCAAAGCATACTCTTAAAAACTGAAATTCTATCTTCTTTTCTTACTTTATTTCTTCACTTTTCAGAATACTTATTACTTCTCAAAGCATACTCCTTAAAACTGAAATTCTATCTTCTTTTCTTACTCTACTTCTTCACTTTTCTAAATACTAATTACTTCTCAAAACATAATACTTAATATTGAAATTCTATCTTCTTTTCTTACTTTACTTCTTCACTTTTCTAAATACTTAATACTTCTCAAAACATACTCCTTAAAAAAGAAATTCTATCTTCTTTTCTTACTCTACTTCTTCACTTTTCTAAATACTTAATACTTCTCAAAGCATACTCCTTAAAACTGAAATTCTATCTTCTTTTCTTACTTTACTTCTTCACTTTTCAGAATACTTATTACTTCTCAAAGCATACTCCTTAAAACTGAAATTCTATCTTCTTTTCTTACTTTACTTCTTCACTTTTCAGAATACTTATTACTTCTCAAAACATAATACTTAATATTGAAATTCTATCTTCTTTTCTTACTTTATTTCTTCACTTTTCTAAATACTAATTACTTCTCAAAACATAATACTTAAAACTGAAATTCTATCTTCTTTTCTTACTTTATTTCTTCACTTTTCTAAATACTTAATACTACTCAAAACATAATACTTAAAACTGAAATTCTATCTTCTTTTCTTACTTTACTTCTTCACTTTTCAGAATACTTATTACTTCTCAAAACATAATACTTAAAACTGAAATTCTATCTTCTTTTCTTACTTTACTTCTTCACTTTTCAGAATACTTATTACTTCTCAAAGCATAATACTTAAAACTGAAATTCTATCTTCTTTTCTTACTTTACTTCTTCACTTTTCAGAATACTTATTACTTCTCAAAACATAATACTTAAAACTGAAATTCTATCTTCTTTTCTTACTCTACTTCTTCACTTTTCTAAATACTTAATACTTCTCAAAACATAATACTTAAAACTGAAATTCTATCTTCTTTTCTTACTTTACTTCTTCACTTTTCAGAATACTTATTACTTCTCAAAACATAATACTTAAAACTGAAATTCTATCTTCTTTTCTTAATCTACTTATTCACTTTTCTAAATACTTATTACTTCTCAAAGCATACTCTTAAAAACTGAAATTCTATCTTCTTTTCTTACTTTATTTCTTCACTTTTCAGAATACTTATTACTTCTCAAAGCATAATACTTAAAACTGAAATTCTATCTTCTTTTCTTACTCTACTTCTTCACTTTTCTAAATACTAATTACTTCTCAAAACATAATACTTAATATTGAAATTCTATCTTCTTTTCTTACTTTACTTCTTCACTTTTCTAAATACTTAATACTACTCAAAACATACTCCTTAAAAAAGAAATTCTATCTTCTTTTCTTACTCTACTTCTTCACTTTTCTAAATACTTAATACTTCTCAAAGCATACTCCTTAAAACTGAAATTCTATCTTCTTTTCTTACTTTACTTCTTCACTTTTCAGAATACTTATTACTTCTCAAAGCATACTCCTTAAAACTGAAATTCTATCTTCTTTTCTTACTTTACTTCTTCACTTTTCAGAATACTTATTACTTCTCAAAACATAATACTTAATATTGAAATTCTATCTTCTTTTCTTACTTTATTTCTTCACTTTTCTAAATACTAATTACTTCTCAAAACATAATACTTAAAACTGAAATTCTATCTTCTTTTCTTACTTTATTTCTTCACTTTTCTAAATACTTAATACTACTCAAAACATAATACTTAAAACTGAAATTCTATCTTCTTTTCTTACTTTACTTCTTCACTTTTCAGAATACTTATTACTTCTCAAAACATAATACTTAAAACTGAAATTCTATCTTCTTTTCTTACTTTACTTCTTCACTTTTCAGAATACTTATTACTTCTCAAAGCATAATACTTAAAACTGAAATTCTATCTTCTTTTCTTACTTTACTTCTTCACTTTTCAGAATACTTATTACTTCTCAAAACATAATACTTAAAACTGAAATTCTATCTTCTTTTCTTACTTTACTTCTTCACTTTTCAGAATACTTATTACTTCTCAAAACATAATACTTAAAACTGAAATTCTATCTTCTTTTCTTACTTTACTTCTTCACTTTTCAGAATACTTATTACTTCTCAAAGCATACTCCTTAAAACTGAAATTCTATCTTCTTTTCTTACTCTACTTCCTTCACTTTTCTAAATACTAATCACTTCTCAAAGCATACTACTTAATATTGAAATTCTATCTTCTTTTATTACTTTACTTCTTCACTTTTCAGAATACTTATTACTACTCAAAACATACTCCTTAAAACTGAAATTCTATCTTCTTTTCTTACTTTACTTCTTCACTTTTCAGAATACTTAATACTTCTCAAAGCATAATACTTAAAACTGAAATTCTATCTTCTTTTCTTACTCTACTTCTTCACTTTTCAGAATACTTATTACTTCTCAAAACATAATACTAAAACTGAAATTCTATCTTCATTTCTTACTCTACTTCTTCACTTTTCTAAATACTTAATACTACTCAAAACATACTCCTTAAAACTGAAATTCTATCTTCTTTTCTTACTTTATTTCTTCACTTTTCTAAATACTTATTACTTCTCAAAGCATACTCCTTAAAACTGAAATTCTATCTTCTTTTCTTACTTTACTTCTTCACTTTTCTAAATACTTATTACTTCTCAAAGCATACTCCTTAAAACTGAAATTCTATCTTCTTTTCTTACTTTATTTCTTCACTTTTCTAAATGCTTAATACTTCTCAAAGCATACTCCTAAAAACTGAAATTCTATCTTCTTTTCTTACTCTACTTCTTCACTTTTCTAAATACTTAATACTTCTCAAAGCATACTCCTTAAAACTGAAATTCTATCTTCTTTTCTTACTTTATTTCTTCCTTTTCTAAATACTTAATACTTCTCAAGCATACTACTTAAAACTGAAATTCTATCTTCTTTTCTTACTTTATTTCTTCACTTTTCAGAATACTTAATACTTCTCAGGCATACTCCTTAAAACTGAAATTCTTTCTTCTTTTCTTACTTTATTTCTTCACTTTTCTAAATACTAATTACTTCTCAAACATAATACTTAAAACATAAATTCTATCTTCTTTTCTTACTTTACTTCTTCACTTTTCAGAATACTTATTACTTCTCAAAGCATACTCCTTAAAACTGAAATTCTATCTTCTTTTCTTACTTTACTTCTTCACTTTTCAGAATACTTATTACTTCTCAAAACATAATATTTAAAACTGAAATTCTATCTTCTTTTCTTACTTTACTTCTTCACTTTTCAGAATACTTATTACTTCTCAAAACATAATACTTAATATTGAAATTCTATCTTCTTTTCTTACTTTATTTCTTCACTTTTCTAAATGCTTAATACTTCTCAAAGCATACTACTTAATATTGAAATTCTATCTTCTTTTCTTACTTTATTTCTTCACTTTTCTAAATACTTAATACTTCTCAAAGCATACTCCTTAAAACTGAAATTCTATCTTCTTTTCTTACTTTACTTCTTCACTTTTCAGAATACTTAATACTTCTCAAAGCATAATACTTAATGTTGAAATATCTTTCTTCTTTTCTTACTTTATTTCTTCACTTTTCTAAAATACTTAATACTACTCAAAACATAATACTTAAAACTGAAATTCTATCTTCTTTTCTTACTTTATTTCTTCACTTTTCTAAATACTTATTACTTCTCAAAACATAATACTTAATATTGAAATTCTATCTTCTTTTCTTACTTTACTTCTTCACTTTTCTAAATACTTAATACTTCTCAAAGCATACTTCTTAAAACTGAAATTCTATCTTCTTTTCTTACTTTACTTCTTCACTTTTCAGAATACTTATTACTTCTCAAAGCATACTCCTTAAAACTGAAATTCTATCTTCTTTTCTTACTTTATTTCTTCACTTTTCTAAATACTTAATACTTCTCAAAGCTTACTCCTTAAAACTGAAATTCTATCTTCTTTTCTTAATCTACTTCTTCACTTTTCTAAATACTTATTACTTCTCAAAACATAATACTTAATATTGAAATTCTTTCTTCTTTTCTTACTTTATTTCTTCACTTTTCTAAATACTTATTACTACTCAAAACATAATACTTAAAAACTGAAATTCTATCTTCTTTTCTTACTTTATTTCTTCACTTTTCTAAATACTTAATACTTCTCAAGCATAATACTTAATGTTGAAATTCTTTCTTCTTTTCTTACTCTACTTCTTCACTTTTCTAAATACTTATTACTTCTCAAAGCATACTCCTTAAACTGAAATTCTATCTTCTTTTCTTAATATACTTCTTCACTTTTCAGAATACTTAATACTTCTCAAAACATACTCCTTAAAACTGAAATTCTATCTTCTTTTTCTTACTTTACTTCATCACTTTTCTAAATACTTAATACTTCTCAAAGCATAATACTTAATGTTGAAATTCTATCTTCTTTTCTTACTCTACTTCTTCACTTTTCTAAATACTTATTACTTCTCAAAGCATAATACTTAAAACTGAAATTCTATCTTCTTTTCTTACTTTACTTCTTCACTTTTCAGAATACTTAATACTTCTCAAAACATACTCTTAAACTGAAATTCTATCTTCTTTTCTTACTTTACTTCTTCACTTTTCTAAATACTTAATACTACTCAAAACATACTCCTTAAAACTGAAATTCTATCTTCTTTTCTTACTTTATTTCTTCACTTTTCTAAATACTAATTACTCTCAAAACATAATACTTAATATTGAAATTCTATCTTCTTCTTCTTACTTTATTTCTTCACTTTTCTAAATACTTAATACTTCTCAAAGCATAATACTTAATGTTGAAATTCTTTATTCTTTTCTTACTTTATTTCTTCACTTTTCTAAATACTTAATACTACTCAAAACATAATACTTAAAACTGAAATTCTATCTTCTTTTCTTACTTTATTTCTTCACTTTTCAGAATACTAATCACTTCTCAAGCAATACTACTTAATATTGAAATTCTAACTTCTTTTCTTACTTTACTTCTTCACTTTTCAGAATACTTATTACTTCTCAAAACATAATACTTAATATTGAAATTCTATCTTCCTTTTCTTACTTTACTTCTTCACTTTTCAAAATACTTAATACTTCTCAAAGCATACTCCTTAAAACTGAAATTCTATCTTCTTTTCTTACTTTACTTCTTCACTTTTCAGAATACTTATTACTACTCAAAACATACTCCTTAAAACTGAAATTCTATCTTCTTTTCTTACTTTTACTTCTTCCACTTTTTCAGAATACTTAATACTTCTCAAAACATACTCCTTAAAACTGAAATTCTATCTTCTTTTCTTACTCTACTTCTTCACTTTTCAGAATACTTATTACTTCTCAAAGCATACTCCTTAAAACTGAAATTCTATCTTCTTTTCTTACTCTACTTCTTCACTTTTCTAAATACTTATTACTTCTCAAAACATACTCCTTAAAACTTAAATTCTATCTTCTTTTCTTACTTTATTTCTTCACTTTTCTAAATACTTATTACTTCTCAAAACATAATACTTAAAACTGAAATCTATCTTCTTTTCTTACTTTACTTCTTCACTTTTCTAAATACTTATTACTTCTCAAAACATAATACTTAATATTGAAATTCTATCTTCTTTTCTTACTTTACTTCTTCATTTTCTAAATACTTAATACTTCTCAAAGCATAATACTTAATGTTGAAATTTCTATCTTCTTTTCTTACTTTATTTCTTCACTTTTCTAAATACTTAATACTACTCAAAACATAATACTTAAAACTGAAAATTCTATCTTCTTTTCTTACTCTACTTCTTCACTTTTCAGAATACTTATTACTTCTCAAAGCATACTCCTTAAACTGAAATTCTATCTTCTTTTCTTACTCTACTTCCTTCACTTTTCTAAATACTTATTACTTCTCAAAACATACTCCTTAAAACTGAAATTCTATCTTCTTTTCTTACTCTACTTCTTCACTTTTCTAAATACTAATTACCTTCTCAAACATAATACTTAATATTGAAATTCTATCTTCTTTTCTTACTTTACTTCTTCACTTTTCTAAATACTTATTACTTCTCAAACATAATACTTAATATTGAAATTCTATCTTCTTTTCTTACTTTACTTCTTCACTTTTCTAAATACTTAATACTTCTCAAAGCATAATACGTAATGTTGAAATTCTATCTTCTTTTCTTACTTTATTTCTTCACTTTTCTAAATACTTAATACTTCTCAAAGCATACTCCTTAAAACTGAAATTCTATCTTCTTTTCTTACTTTATTTCTTCACTTTTCTAAATACTTATTACTTCTCAAAGCATACTCCTTAAAACTGAAATTCTATCTTCTTTTCTTACTTTATTTCTTCACTTTTCTAAATGCTTAATACTTCTCAAAGCATACTCCTTAAAACTGAAATTCTATCTTCTTTTCTTACTTTATTTCTTCACTTTTCTAAATGCTTATTACTTCTCAAAGCATACTCCTTAAAACTGAAATTCTATCTTCTTTTCTTACTTTACTTCTTCACTTTTCTAAATACTTATTACTTCTCAAAGCATACTCCTTAAAACTGAAATTCTATCTTCTTTTCTTACTTTATTTCTTCACTTTTCTAAATACTTAATACTTCTCAAAGCATACTCCTTAAAACTGAAATTCTATCTTCTTTTCTTACTTTATTTCTTCACTTTTCAGAATACTTATTACTTCTCAAAGCATACTCCTTAAAAACTGAAATTCTATCTTCTTTTCTTACTTTATTTCTTCACTTTTCTAAATACTTATTACTTCTCAAAGCATACTCCTTAAAAACTGAAATTCTATCTTCTTTTTCTTACTTTACTTCTTCACTTTTCAGAATACTTAATACTTCTCAAAACATACTCCTTAAAACTGAAATTCTATCTTCTTTTCTTACTTTATTTCTTCACTTTTCAGAATACTTATTACTTCTCAAAACATAATACTTAAAACTGAAATTCTATCTTCATTTCTTACTCTACTTCTTCACTTTTCTAAATACTTAATACTTCTCAAAGCATACTACTTAAAACTTAAATTCTATCTTCTTTTCTTACTTTACTTCTTCACTTTTCAGAATACTTAATACTTCTCAAAGCATACTCCTTAAAACTGAATTCTATCTTCTTTTCTTACTTTACTTCTTCACTTTTCAGAATACTTATTACTTCTCAAAGCATAATACTTAATGTTGAATTCTTTCTTCTTTTCTTACTTTATTTCTTCACTTTTCTAAATACTTAATACCTTCTCAAAGCATACTCCTTAAAACTGAAATTCTATCTTCTTTTCTTACTCTACTTCTTCACTTTTCAGAATACTTATTACTTCTCAAAACATAATACTTAAAACTGAAATTCTATCTTCATTTCTTACTCTACTTCTTCACTTTTCTAAATACTTATTACTTCTCAAAACATAATACTTAATATTGAAATTCTATCTTCTTTTCTTACTTTATTTCTTCACTTTTCAGAATACTTAATACTTCTCAAAGCATACTCCTTAAAACTGAAATTCTATCTTCTTTTCTTACTTTACTTCTTCACTTTTCAGAAATACTTATTACTTCTCAAAGCATAATACTTAATGTTGAAATTCTATCTTCTTTTCTTACTTTATTTCTTCACTTTTCTAAATACTTAATACTTCTCAAAGCATACTCCTTAAAACTGAAATTCTATCTTCTTTTCTTACTCTACTTCTTCACTTTTCAGAATACTTATTACTACTCAAAACATACTCCTTAAACTGAAATTCTATCTTCTTTTCTTACTTTATTTCTTCACTTTTCAGAATACTAATTACTTCTCAAAACATAATACTTAATATTGAAATTCTATCTTCTTTTCTTACTTTACTTCTTCACTTTTCAGAATACTTAATACTTCTCAAAGCATACTCCTTAAAACTGAAATTCTATCTTCTTTTCTTACTTTACTTCTTCACTTTCTAAATATTAATTACTTCTCAAAACATAATACTTAAAACTGAAATTCTATCTTCTTTTCTTACTTTACTTCTTCACTTTTCTAAATACTTATTACTTCTCAAAAACATATACTTAATATTGAAATTCTATCTTCTTTTCTTACTTTACTTCTTCACTTTTCTAAATACTTAATACTTCTCAAAACATAATACTTAAAACTGAAATTCTATCATCTTTTCTTACTTTACTTCTTCACTTTTCAAAATACTTAATACTACTCAAAGCATACTCCTTAAACTGAAATTCTCTATCTTCTTTTCTTACTTTATTTCTTCACTTTTCTAAATACTTAATACTTCTCAAAGCATACTCCTTAAAACTGAAATTCTATCTTCTTTTCTTACTTTATTTCTTCACTTTTCTAAATACTTATTACTTCTCAAAGCATACTCCTTAAAACTGAAATTCTATCTTCTTTTCTTACTTTATTTCTTCACTTTTCAGAATACTTAATACTTCTCAAAACATACTCCTTAAAACTGAAATTCTATCTTCTTTTCTTACTTTATTTCTTCACTTTTCAGAATACTTATTACTTCTCAAAACATACTCCTTAAAACTGAAATTCTATCTTCTTTTCTTACTCTACTTCTTCACTTTTCTAAATACTTAATACTTCTCAAAGCATACTCCTTAAAACTGAAATTCTATCTTCTTTTCTTACTTTACTTCTTCACTTTTCTAAATACTTAATACTACTCAAAACATACTCCTTAAAACTGAAATTCTATCTTCTTTTTCTTACTTTATTTCTTCACTTTTTTAAATACTAATTACTTCTCAAATCATAATACTTAATATTGAAATTCTATCTTCTTTTCTTACTTTATTTCTTCACTTTTCTAAATACTAATTACTTCTCAAAACATAATACTTAATATTGAAATTCTATCTTCTTTTCTTACTTTACTTCTTCACTTTTCTAAATACTTAATACTTCTCAAAGCATAATACTTAATGTTGAAATTCTATCTTCTTTTCTTACTCTACTTCTTCACTTTTCTAAATACTTATTACTTCTCAAAGCATAATACTTAAAACTGAAATTCTATCTTCTTTTCTTACTTTAAGAAAAGAAGATAGAATTTCAGTTTTAAGTATTATGCTTTGAGAAGTAATAAGTATTTAGAAAAGTGAAGAAGTAGAGTAAGAAAAGAAGATAGAATTTCAACATTAAGTATTATGCTTTGAGAAGTATTAAGTATTTAGAAAAGTGAAGAAGTAAAGTAAGAAAAGAAGATAGAATTTCAATATTAAGTATTATGTTTTGAGAAGTAATTAGTATTTAGAAAAGTGAAGAAATAAAGTAAGAAAAGAAGATAGAATTTCAATATTAAGTATTATGATTTGAGAAGTAATTAGTATTTAAAAAAGTGAAGAAATAAAGTAAGAAAAGAAGATAGAATTTCAGTTTTAAGGAGTATGTTTTGAGTAGTATTAAGTATTTAGAAAAGTGAAGAAGTAAAGTAAGAAAAGAAGATAGAATTTCAGTTTTAAGGAGTATGCTTTGAGAAGTATTAAGTATTTAGAAAAGTGAAGAAGTAGAGTAAGAAAAGAAGATAGAATTTCAGTTTTAAGGAGTATGTTTTGAGAAGTAATAAGTATTCTGAAAAGTGAAGAAATAAAGTAAGAAAAGAAGATAGAATTTCAGTTTTAAGGAGTATGTTTTGAGAAGTATTAAGTATTCTGAAAAGTGAAGAAATAAAGTAAGAAAAGAAGATAGAATTTCAGTTTTAAGGAGTATGCTTTGAGAAGTAATAAGTATTTAGAAAAGTGAAGAAATAAAGTAAGAAAAGAAGATAGAATTTCAGTTTTAAGGAGTATGCTTTGAGAAGTATTAAGTATTTAGAAAAGTGAAGAAATAAAGTAAGAAAAGAAGATAGAATTTCAGTTTTAAGGAGTATGCTTTGAGTAGTATTAAGTATTTTGAAAAGTGAAGAAGTAAAGTAAGAAAAGAAGATAGAATTTCAGTTTTAAGTATTATGTTTTGAGAAGTATTAAGTATTTAGAAAAGTGAAGAAGTAAAGTAAGAAAAGAAGATAGAATTTCAATATTAAGTATTATGTTTTGAGAAGTAATAAGTATTTAGAAAAGTGAAGAAGTAAAGTAAGAAAAGAAGATAGAATTTCAGTTTTAAGTATTATGTTTTGAGAAGTAATTAATATTTAGAAAAGTGAAGAAGTAAAGTAAGAAAAGAAGATAGAATTTCAGTTTTAAGGAGTATGCTTTGAGAAGTATTAAGTATTCTGAAAAGTGAAGAAGTAAAGTAAGAAAAGAAGATAGAATTTCAATATTAAGTATTATGTTTTGAGAAGTAATTAGTATTCTGAAAAGTGAAGAAATAAAGTAAGAAAAGAAGATAGAATTTCAGTTTTAAGGAGTATGTTTTGAGTAGTAATAAGTATTCTGAAAAGTGAAGAAGTAGAGTAAGAAAAGAAGATAGAATTTCAGTTTTAAGGAGTATGCTTTGAGAAGTATTAAGTATTTAGAAAAGTGAAGAAATAAAGTAAGAAAAGAAGATAGAATTTCAACATTAAGTATTATGCTTTGAGAAGTAATAAGTATTCTGAAAAGTGAAGAAGTAAAGTAAGAAAAGAAGATAGAATTTCAGTTTTAAGGAGTATGCTTTGAGAAGTATTAAGTATTCTGAAAAGTGAAGAAATAAAGTAAGAAAAGAAGATAGAATTTCAATATTAAGTATTATGTTTTGAGAAGTAATAAGTATTTAGAAAAGTGAAGAAGTAGAGTAAGAAATGAAGATAGAATTTCAGTTTTAAGTATTATGTTTTGAGAAGTAATAAGTATTCTGAAAAGTGAAGAAGTAGAGTAAGAAAAGAAGATAGAATTTCAGTTTTAAGGAGTATGCTTTGAGAAGTATTAAGTATTTAGAAAAGTGAAGAAATAAAGTAAGAAAAGAAGAAAGAATTTCAACATTAAGTATTATGCTTTGAGAAGTAATAAGTATTCTGAAAAGTGAAGAAGTAAAGTAAGAAAAGAAGATAGAATTTCAGTTTTAAGGAGTATGCTTTGAGAAGTATTAAGTATTCTGAAAAGTGAAGAAGTAAAGTAAGAAAAGAAGATAGAATTTAAGTTTTAAGTAGTATGCTTTGAGAAGTATTAAGTATTTAGAAAAGTGAAGAAGTAGAGTAAGAAATGAAGATAGAATTTCAGTTTTAAGTATTATGTTTTGAGAAGTAATAAGTATTCTGAAAAGTGAAGAAATAAAGTAAGAAAAGAAGATAGAATTTCAGTTTTAAGGAGTATGTTTTGAGAAGTATTAAGTATTCTGAAAAGTGAAGAAGTAAAGTAAGAAAAGAAGATAGAATTTCAGTTTTAAGGAGTATGCTTTGAGAAGTAATAAGTATTTAGAAAAGTGAAGAAATAAAGTAAGAAAAGAAGATAGAATTTCAGTTTTAAGGAGTATGCTTTGAGAAGTAATAAGTATTCTGAAAAGTGAAGAAATAAAGTAAGAAAAGAAGATAGAATTTCAGTTTTAAGGAGTATGCTTTGAGAAGTATTAAGTATTTAGAAAAGTGAAGAAATAAAGTAAGAAAAGAAGATAGAATTTCAGTTTTAAGGAGTATGCTTTGAGAAGTAATAAGTATTTAGAAAAGTGAAGAAGTAAAGTAAGAAAAGAAGATAGAATTTCAGTTTTAAGGAGTATGCTTTGAGAAGTAATAAGCATTTAGAAAAGTGAAGAAATAAAGTAAGAAAAGAAGATAGAATTTCAGTTTTAAGGAGTATGCTTTGAGAAGTATTAAGCATTTAGAAAAGTGAAGAAATAAAGTAAGAAAAGAAGATAGAATTTCAGTTTTAAGGAGTATGCTTTGAGAAGTAATAAGTATTTAGAAAAGTGAAGAAATAAAGTAAGAAAAGAAGATAGAATTTCAGTTTTAAGGAGTATGCTTTGAGAAGTATTAAGTATTTAGAAAAGTGAAGAAATAAAGTAAGAAAAGAAGATAGAATTTCAACATTAAGTATTATGCTTTGAGAAGTATTAAGTATTTAGAAAAGTGAAGAAGTAAAGTAAGAAAAGAAGATAGAATTTCAATATTAAGTATTATGTTTTGAGAAGTAATAAGTATTTAGAAAAGTGAAGAAGTAAAGTAAGAAAAGAAGATAGAATTTCAATATTAAGTATTATGTTTTGAGAAGTAATTAGTATTTAGAAAAGTGAAGAAGTAGAGTAAGAAAAGAAGATAGAATTTCAGTTTTAAGGAGTATGTTTTGAGAAGTAATAAGTATTTAGAAAAGTGAAGAAGTAGAGTAAGAAAAGAAGATAGAATTTCAGTTTTAAGGAGTATGCTTTGAGAAGTAATAAGTATTCTGAAAAGTGAAGAAGTAGAGTAAGAAAAGAAGATAGAATTTCAGTTTTAAGTATTATGTTTTGAGTAGTATTAAGTATTTAGAAAAGTGAAGAAATAAAGTAAGAAAAGAAGATAGAATTTCAACATTAAGTATTATGCTTTGAGAAGTATTAAGTATTTAGAAAAGTGAAGAAGTAAAGTAAGAAAAGAAGATAGAATTTCAATATTAAGTATTATGTTTTGAGAAGTAATAAGTATTTAGAAAAGTGAAGAAGTAAAGTAAGAAAAGAAGATAGAATTTCAGTTTTAAGTATTATGTTTTGAGAAGTAATAAGTATTTAGAAAAGTGAAGAAATAAAGTAAGAAAAGAAGATAGAATTTAAGTTTTAAGGAGTATGTTTTGAGAAGTAATAAGTATTTAGAAAAGTGAAGAAGTAGAGTAAGAAAAGAAGATAGAATTTCAGTTTTAAGGAGTATGCTTTGAGAAGTAATAAGTATTCTGAAAAGTGAAGAAGTAGAGTAAGAAAAGAAGATAGAATTTCAGTTTTAAGGAGTATGTTTTGAGAAGTATTAAGTATTCTGAAAAGTGAAGAAGTAAAGTAAGAAAAGAAGATAGAATTTCAGTTTTAAGGAGTATGTTTTGAGTAGTAATAAGTATTCTGAAAAGTGAAGAAGTAAAGTAAGAAAAGAAGATAGAATTTCAGTTTTAAGGAGTATGCTTTGAGAAGTATTAAGTATTTTGAAAAGTGAAGAAGTAAAGTAAGAAAAGAAGATAGAATTTCAATATTAAGTATTATGTTTTGAGAAGTAATAAGTATTCTGAAAAGTGAAGAAGTAAAGTAAGAAAAGAAGATAGAATTTCAATATTAAGTAGTATGCTTTGAGAAGTGATTAGTATTCTGAAAAGTGAAGAAATAAAGTAAGAAAAGAAGATAGAATTTCAGTTTTAAGTATTATGTTTTGAGTAGTATTAAGTATTTAGAAAAGTGAAGAAATAAAGTAAGAAAAGAAGAAAGAATTTCAACATTAAGTATTATGCTTTGAGAAGTATTAAGTATTTAGAAAAGTGAAGAAATAAAGTAAGAAAAGAAGATAGAATTTCAATATTAAGTATTATGTTTTGAGAAGTAATTAGTATTTAGAAAAGTGAAGAAATAAAGTAAGAAAAGAAGATAGAATTTCAGTTTTAAGGAGTATGTTTTGAGTAGTATTAAGTATTTAGAAAAGTGAAGAAGTAAAGTAAGAAAAGAAGATAGAATTTCAGTTTTAAGGAGTATGTTTTGAGAAGTATTAAGTATTCTGAAAAGTGAAGAAGTAAAGTAAGAAAAGAAGATAGAATTTCAGTTTTAAGTATTATGCTTTGAGAAGTAATAAGTATTTAGAAAAGTGAAGAAGTAGAGTAAGAAAAGAAGATAGAATTTCAACATTAAGTATTATGCTTTGAGAAGTATTAAGTATTTAGAAAAGTGAAGAAGTAAAGTAAGAAAAGAAGATAGAATTTCAGTTTTAAGGAGTATGTTTTGAGAAGTATTAAGTATTCTGAAAAGTGAAGAAGTAGATTAAGAAAAGAAGATAGAATTTCAGTTTTAAGGAGTATGCTTTGAGAAGTAATAAGTATTTAGAAAAGTGAAGAAGTAGAGTAAGAAAAGAAGAAAGAATTTCAACATTAAGTATTATGCTTTGAGAAGTATTAAGTATTTAGAAAAGTGAAGAAATAAAGTAAGAAAAGAAGATAGAATTTCAGTTTTAAGTATTATGTTTTGAGTAGTAATAAGTATTTAGAAAAGTGAAGAAATAAAGTAAGAAAAGAAGAAAGAATTTCAATATTAAGTATTATGTTTTGAGAAGTAATAAGTATTTAGAAAAGTGAAGAAGTAGATTAAGAAAAGAAGATAGAATTTCAGTTTTAAGGAGTATGCTTTGAGAAGTATTAAGTATTTAGAAAAGTGAAGAAATAAAGTAAGAAAAGAAGATAGAATTTCAGTTTTAAGGAGTATGCTTTGAGAAGTAATAAGTATTCTGAAAAGTGAAGAAGTAAAGTAAGAAAAGAAGATAGAATTTCAGTTTTAAGAAGTATGCTTTGAGAAGTATTAAGTATTTAGAAAAGTGAAGAAGTAAAGTAAGAAAAGAAGATAGAATTTCAATATTAAGTATTATGTTTTGAGAAGTAATAAGTATTTAGAAAAGTGAAGAAATAAAGTAAGAAAAGAAGATAGAATTTCAGTTTTAAGTATTATGTTTTGAGTAGTATTAAGTATTTAGAAAAGTGAAGAAATAAAGTAAGAAAAGAAGAAAGAATTTCAACATTAAGTATTATGCTTTGAGAAGTATTAAGTATTCTGAAAAGTGAAGAAGTAAAGTAAGAAAAGAAGATAGAATTTCAGTTTTAAGGAGTATGCTTTGAGAAGTATTAAGTATTTAGAAAAGTGAAGAAATAAAGTAAGAAAAGAAGATAGAATTTCAATATTAAGTAGTATGCTTTGAGAAGTATTAAGCATTTAGAAAAGTGAAGAAATAAAGTAAGAAAAGAAGATAGAATTTCAATATTAAGTATTATGTTTTGAGAAGTAATAAGTATTCTGAAAAGTGAAGAAGTAAAGTAAGAAAAGAAGATAGAATTTCAGTTTTAAATATTATGTTTTGAGAAGTAATAAGTATTCTGAAAAGTGAAGAAGTAAAGTAAGAAAAGAAGATAGAATTTCAGTTTTAAGGAGTATGCTTTGAGAAGTAATAAGTATTCTGAAAAGTGAAGAAGTAAAGTAAGAAAAGAAGATAGAATTTATGTTTTAAGTATTATGTTTTGAGAAGTAATTAGTATTTAGAAAAGTGAAGAAATAAAGTAAGAAAAGAAGAAAGAATTTCAGTTTTAAGGAGTATGCCTGAGAAGTATTAAGTATTCTGAAAAGTGAAGAAATAAAGTAAGAAAAGAAGATAGAATTTCAGTTTTAAGTAGTATGCTTTGAGAAGTATTAAGTATTTAGAAAAGTGAAGAAATAAAGTAAGAAAAGAAGATAGAATTTCAGTTTTAAGGAGTATGCTTTGAGAAGTATTAAGTATTTAGAAAAGTGAAGAAGTAGAGTAAGAAAAGAAGATAGAATTTCAGTTTTTAGGAGTATGCTTTGAGAAGTATTAAGCATTTAGAAAAGTGAAGAAATAAAGTAAGAAAAGAAGATAGAATTTCAGTTTTAAGGAGTATGCTTTGAGAAGTAATAAGTATTTAGAAAAGTGAAGAAGTAAAGTAAGAAAAGAAGATAGAATTTCAGTTTTAAGGAGTATGCTTTGAGAAGTAATAAGTATTTAGAAAAGTGAAGAAATAAAGTAAGAAAAGAAGATAGAATTTCAGTTTTAAGGAGTATGTTTTGAGTAGTATTAAGTATTTAGAAAAGTGAAGAAGTAGAGTAAGAAATGAAGATAGAATTTCAGTTTTAAGTATTATGTTTTGAGAAGTAATAAGTATTCTGAAAAGTGAAGAAGTAGAGTAAGAAAAGAAGATAGAATTTCAGTTTTAAGTATTATGCTTTGAGAAGTATTAAGTATTCTGAAAAGTGAAGAAGTAAAGTAAGAAAAGAAGATAGAATTTCAGTTTTAAGGAGTATGTTTTGAGTAGTAATAAGTATTCTGAAAAGTGAAGAAGTAAAGTAAGAAAAGAAGATAGAATTTCAATATTAAGTAGTATGCTTTGAGAAGTGATTAGTATTTAGAAAAGTGAAGAAGTAGAGTAAGAAAAGAAGATAGAATTTCAGTTTTAAGTATTATGTTTTGAGTAGTATTAAGTATTTAGAAAAGTGAAGAAATAAAGTAAGAAAAGAAGAAAGAATTTCAACATTAAGTATTATGCTTTGAGAAGTATTAAGTATTTAGAAAAGTGAAGAAATAAAGTAAGAAAAGAAGATAGAATTTCAATATTAAGTATTATGTTTTGAGAAGTAATAAGTATTCTGAAAAGTGAAGAAGTAAAGTAAGAAAAGAAGATAGAATTTCAATATTAAGTATTATGTTTTGAGTAGTATTAAGTATTTAGAAAAGTGAAGAAATAAAGTAAGAAAAGAAGAAAGAATTTCAACATTAAGTATTATGCTTTGAGAAGTATTAAGTATTTAGAAAAGTGAAGAAATAAAGTAAGAAAAGAAGATAGAATTTCAATATTAAGTATTATGTTTTGAGAAGTAATAAGTATTTAGAAAAGTGAAGAAGTAGAGTAAGAAAAGAAGATAGAATTTCAGTTTTAAGGAGTATGCTTTGAGAAGTATTAAGTATTTAGAAAAGTGAAGAAATAAAGTAAGAAAAGAAGATAGAATTTCAGTTTTAAGGAGTATGCTTTGAGAAGTAATAAGTATTCTGAAAAGTGAAGAAGTAAAGTAAGAAAAGAAGATAGAATTTCAGTTTTAAGGAGTATGTTTTGAGTAGTAATAAGTATTCTGAAAAGTGAAGAAGTAAAGTAAGAAAAGAAGATAGAATTTCAATATTAAGTAGTATGCTTTGAGAAGTGATTAGTATTCTGAAAAGTGAAGAAATAAAGTAAGAAAAGAAGATAGAATTTCAGTTTTAAGTATTATGTTTTGAGTAGTATTAAGTATTTAGAAAAGTGAAGAAATAAAGTAAGAAAAGAAGAAAGAATTTCAACATTAAGTATTATGCTTTGAGAAGTATTAAGTATTTAGAAAAGTGAAGAAATAAAGTAAGAAAAGAAGATAGAATTTCAATATTAAGTATTATGTTTTGAGTAGTATTAAGTATTTAGAAAAGTGAAGAAATAAAGTAAGAAAAGAAGAAAGAATTTCAACATTAAGTATTATGCTTTGAGAAGTATTAAGTATTTAGAAAAGTGAAGAAATAAAGTAAGAAAAGAAGAAAGAATTTCAATATTAAGTATTATGTTTTGAGAAGTAATTAGTATTTAGAAAAGTGAAGAAATAAAGTAAGAAAAGAAGATAGAATTTCAGTTTTAAGGAGTATGCTTTGAGAAGTAATAAGTATTCTGAAAAGTGAAGAAGTAAAGTAAGAAAAGAAGATAGAATTTCAGTTTTAAGAAGTATGCTTTGAGAAGTATTAAGTATTTAGAAAAGTGAAGAAGTAAAGTAAGAAAAGAAGATAGAATTTCAATATTAAGTATTATGTTTTGAGAAGTAATAAGTATTTAGAAAAGTGAAGAAATAAAGTAAGAAAAGAAGATAGAATTTCAGTTTTAAGTATTATGTTTTGAGTAGTATTAAGTATTTAGAAAAGTGAAGAAATAAAGTAAGAAAAGAAGAAAGAATTTCAACATTAAGTATTATGCTTTGAGAAGTATTAAGTATTCTGAAAAGTGAAGAAGTAAAGTAAGAAAAGAAGATAGAATTTCAGTTTTAAGGAGTATGCTTTGAGAAGTATTAAGTATTTAGAAAAGTGAAGAAATAAAGTAAGAAAAGAAGATAGAATTTCAATATTAAGTAGTATGCTTTGAGAAGTATTAAGCATTTAGAAAAGTGAAGAAATAAAGTAAGAAAAGAAGATAGAATTTCAATATTAAGTATTATGTTTTGAGAAGTAATAAGTATTCTGAAAAGTGAAGAAGTAAAGTAAGAAAAGAAGATAGAATTTCAGTTTTAAGGAGTATGCTTTGAGAAGTAATAAGTATTCTGAAAAGTGAAGAAGTAAAGTAAGAAAAGAAGATAGAATTTCAGTTTTAAGGAGTATGCTTTGAGAAGTATTAAGTATTTAGAAAAGTGAAGAAGTAGAGTAAGAAATGAAGATAGAATTTATGTTTTAAGTATTATGTTTTGAGAAGTATTAAGTATTAAGAAAAGTGAAGAAATAAAGTAAGAAAAGAAGAAAGAATTTCAGTTTTAAGGAGTATGCCTGAGAAGTATTAAGTATTCTGAAAAGTGAAGAAATAAAGTAAGAAAAGAAGATAGAATTTCAGTTTTAAGTAGTATGCTTTGAGAAGTATTAAGTATTTAGAAAAGTGAAGAAATAAAGTAAGAAAAGAAGATAGAATTTCAGTTTTAAGGAGTATGCTTTGAGAAGTATTAAGTATTTAGAAAAGTGAAGAAGTAGAGTAAGAAAAGAAGATAGAATTTCAGTTTTAAGGAGTATGCTTTGAGAAGTATTAAGCATTTAGAAAAGTGAAGAAATAAAGTAAGAAAAGAAGATAGAATTTCAGTTTTAAGGAGTATGCTTTGAGAAGTAATAAGTATTTGAAAAGTGAAGAAGTAAAGTAAGAAAAGAAGATAGAATTTCAGTTTTAAGGAGTATGCTTTGAGAAGTAATAAGTATTTAGAAAAGTGAAGAAATAAAGTAAGAAAAGAAGATAGAATTTCAGTTTTAAGGAGTATGTTTTGAGTAGTATTAAGTATTTAGAAAAGTGAAGAAGTAGAGTAAGAAATGAAGATAGAATTTCAGTTTTAAGTATTATGTTTTGAGAAGTAATAAGTATTCTGAAAAGTGAAGAAGTAGAGTAAGAAAAGAAGATAGAATTTCAGTTTTAAGTATTATGCTTTGAGAAGTATTAAGTATTCTGAAAAGTGAAGAAGTAAAGTAAGAAAAGAAGATAGAATTTCAGTTTTAAGGAGTATGTTTTGAGTAGTAATAAGTATTCTGAAAAGTGAAGAAGTAAAGTAAGAAAAGAAGATAGAATTTCAATATTAAGTAGTATGCTTTGAGAAGTGATTAGTATTCTGAAAAGTGAAGAAATAAAGTAAGAAAAGAAGATAGAATTTCAGTTTTAAGTATTATGTTTTGAGTAGTATTAAGTATTTAGAAAAGTGAAGAAATAAAGTAAGAAAAGAAGAAAGAATTTCAACATTAAGTATTATGCTTTGAGAAGTATTAAGTATTTAGAAAAGTGAAGAAATAAAGTAAGAAAAGAAGATAGAATTTCAATATTAAGTATTATGTTTTGAGAAGTAATAAGTATTCTGAAAAGTGAAGAAGTAAAGTAAGAAAAGAAGATAGAATTTCAATATTAAGTATTATGTTTTGAGTAGTATTAAGTATTTAGAAAAGTGAAGAAATAAAGTAAGAAAAGAAGAAAGAATTTCAACATTAAGTATTATGCTTTGAGAAGTATTAAGTATTTAGAAAAGTGAAGAAGTAAAGTAAGAAAAGAAGATAGAATTTCAATATTAAGTAGTATGTTTTGAGAAGTAATAAGTATTTAGAAAAGTGAAGAAGTAGAGTAAGAAAAGAAGATAGAATTTCAGTTTTAAGTATTATGTTTTGAGTAGTATTAAGTATTTAGAAAAGTGAAGAAATAAAGTAAGAAAAGAAGAAAGAATTTCAACATTAAGTATTATGCTTTGAGAAGTATTAAGTATTTAGAAAAGTGAAGAAATAAAGTAAGAAAAGAAGATAGAATTTCAATATTAAGTATTATGTTTTGAGTAGTATTAAGTATTTAGAAAAGTGAAGAAATAAAGTAAGAAAAGAAGAAAGAATTTCAACATTAAGTATTATGCTTTGAGAAGTATTAAGTATTTAGAAAAGTGAAGAAATAAAGTAAGAAAAGAAGAAAGAATTTCAATATTAAGTATTATGTTTTGAGAAGTAATTAGTATTTAGAAAAGTGAAGAAATAAAGTAAGAAAAGAAGATAGAATTTCAATATTAAGTATTATGTTTTGAGAAGTAATAAGTATTTAGAAAAGTGAAGAAGTAGAGTAAGAAAAGAAGATAGAATTTCAGTTTTAAGGAGTATGCTTTGAGAAGTATTAAGTATTTAGAAAAGTGAAGAAATAAAGTAAGAAAAGAAGATAGAATTTCAGTTTTAAGGAGTATGCTTTGAGAAGTAATAAGTATTCTGAAAAGTGAAGAAGTAAAGTAAGAAAAGAAGATAGAATTTCAGTTTTAAGAAGTATGCTTTGAGAAGTATTAAGTATTTAGAAAAGTGAAGAAGTAAAGTAAGAAAAGAAGATAGAATTTCAATATTAAGTATTATGTTTTGAGAAGTAATAAGTATTTAGAAAAGTGAAGAAGTAAAGTAAGAAAAGAAGATAGAATTTCAGTTTTAAGTATTATGTTTTGAGTAGTATTAGGTATTTAGAAAAGTGAAGAAATAAAGTAAGAAAAGAAGATAGAATTTCAGTTTTAAGTAGTATGCTTTGAGAAGTATTAAGTATTTAGAAAAGTGAAGAAGTAGAGTAAGAAATGAAGATAGAATTTCAGTTTTAAGTATTATGTTTTGAGAAGTAATAAGTATTTAGAAAAGTGAAGAAATAAAGTAAGAAAAGAAGATAGAATTTCAGTTTTAAGGAGTATGCTTTGAGAAGTAATAAGTATTCTGAAAAGTGAAGAAGTAAAGTAAGAAAAGAAGATAGAATTTCAGTTTTAAGGAGTATGCTTTGAGAAGTAATTAGTATTTAGAAAAGTGAAGAAATAAAGTAAGAAAAGAAGATAGAATTTCAATATTAAGTATTATGTTTTGAGAAGTAATTAGTATTTAGAAAAGTGAAGAAATAAAGTAAGAAAAGAAGATAGAATTTCAATATTAAGTATTATGTTTTGAGAAGTAATAAGTATTCTGAAAAGTGAAGAAGTAAAGTAAGAAAAGAAGAAAGAATTTCAACATTAAGTATTATGCTTTGAGAAGTATTAAGTATTTAGAAAAGTGAAGAAATAAAGTAAGAAAAGAAGATAGAATTTCAGTTTTAAGTATTATGTTTTGAGAAGTAATTAGTATTTAGAAAAGTGAAGAAATAAAGTAAGAAAAGAAGATAGAGTATTATGTTTTGAGAAGTAATAAGTATTCTGAAAAGTGAAGAAGTAGAGTAAGAAAAGAAGATAGAATTTCAATATTAAGTATTATGTTTTGAGAAGTAATAAGTATTCTGAAAAGTGAAGAAGTAAAGTAAGAAAAGAAGATAGAATTTCAGTTTTAAGGAGTATGATTTGAGTAGTATTAAGTATTTAGAAAAGTGAAGAAGTAGAGTAAGAAATGAAGATAGAATTTCAGTTTTAAGTATTATGTTTTGAGAAGTAATAAGTATTCTGAAAAGTGAAGAAGTAGAGTAAGAAAAGAAGATAGAATTTCAGTTTTAAGTATTATGCTTTGAGAAGTATTAAGTATTCTGAAAAGTGAAGAAGTAAAGTAAGAAAAGAAGATAGAATTTCAATATTAAGTATTATGTTTTGAGTAGTAATAAGTATTTAGAAAAGTGAAGAAATAAAGTAAGAAAAGAAGATAGAATTTCAGTTTTAAGGAGTATGCTTTGAGAAGTATTAAGTATTTAGAAAAGTGAAGAAATAAAGTAAGAAAAGAAGATAGAATTTCAGTTTTAAGGAGTATGCTTTGAGAAGTAATAAGTATTCTGAAAAGTGAAGAAGTAAAGTAAGAAAAGAAGATAGAATTTCAGTTTTAAGGAGTATGCTTTGAGAAGTATTAAGTATTTAGAAAAGTGAAGAAGTAGAGTAAGAAAAGAAGATAGAATTTCAGTTTTAAGGAGTATGCTTTGAGAAGTAATAAGTATTCTGAAAAGTGAAGAAATAAAGTAAGAAAAGAAGATAGAATTTCAGTTTTAAGTAGTATGCTTTGAGAAGTATTAAGTATTTAGAAAAGTGAAGAAGTAGAGTAAGAAAAGAAGATAGAATTTCAGTTTTAAATATTATGTTTTGAGAAGTAATAAGTATTCTGAAAAGTGAAGAAGTAAAGTAAGAAAAGAAGATAGAATTTCAGTTTTAAGGAGTATGCTTTGAGAAGTAATAAGTATTCTGAAAAGTGAAGAAGTAAAGTAAGAAAAGAAGATAGAATTTCAGTTTTAAGTATTATGTTTTGAGAAGTAATTAGTATTTAGAAAAGTGAAGAAATAAAGTAAGAAAAGAAGATAGAATTTCAGTTTTAAGGAGTATGCTTTGAGAAGTATTAAGTATTTAGAAAAGTGAAGAAGTAAAGTAAGAAAAGAAGATAGAATTTCAGTTTTAAGGAGTATGCTTTGAGAAGTAATAAGTATTTAGAAAAGTGAAGAAGTAAAGTAAGAAAAGAAGATAGAATTTCAGTTTTAAGGAGTATGCTTTGAGAAGTATTAAGTATTTAGAAAAGTGAAGAAATAAAGTAAGAAAAGAAGATAGAATTTCAGTTTTAAGGAGTATGCTTTGAGAAGTAATAAGTATTTAGAAAAGTGAAGAAGTAAAGTAAGAAAAGAAGATAGAATTTCAGTTTTAAGAAGTATGCTTTGAGAAGTATTAAGTATTTAGAAAAGTGAAGAAATAAAGTAAGAAAAGAAGATAGAATTTCAGTTTTAAATATTATGTTTTGAGAAGTAATAAGTATTCTGAAAAGTGAAGAAGTAAAGTAAGAAAAGAAGATAGAATTTCAGTTTTAAGGAGTATGCTTTGAGAAGTAATAAGTATTCTGAAAAGTGAAGAAGTAAAGTAAGAAAAGAAGATAGAATTTCAGTTTTAAGTATTATGTTTTGAGAAGTAATTAGTATTTAGAAAAGTGAAGAAGTAAAGTAAGAAAAGAAGATAGAATTTCAGTTTTAAGTATTATGTTTTGAGAAGTAATTAGTATTTAGAAAAGTGAAGAAATAAAGTAAGAAAAGAAGATAGAATTTCAATATTAAGTATTATGTTTTGAGAAGTAATAAGTATTTAGAAAAGTGAAGAAATAAAGTAAGAAAAGAAGATAGAATTTCAGTTTTAAGGAGTATGCTTTGAGAAGTAATAAGTATTCTGAAAAGTGAAGAAGTAAAGTAAGAAAAGAAGATAGAATTTCAGTTTTAAGGAGTATGCTTTGAGAAGTAATAAGTATTCTGAAAAGTGAAGAAATAAAGTAAGAAAAGAAGATAGAATTTCAGTTTTAAGTAGTATGCTTTGAGAAGTAATAAGTATTTAGAAAAGTGAAGAAATAAAGTAAGAAAAGAAGATAGAATTTCAGTTTTAAGTATTATGTTTTGAGAAGTAATAAGTATTTAGAAAAGTGAAGAAGTAAAGTAAGAAAAGAAGATAGAATTTCAGTTTTAAGTATTATGTTTTGAGAAGTATTAAGTATTTAGAAAAGTGAAGAAGTAGAGTAAGAAATGAAGATAGAATTTCAGTTTTAAGGAGTATGTTTTGAGAAGTAATAAGTATTCTGAAAAGTGAAGAAATAAAGTAAGAAAAGAAGATAGAATTTCAGTTTTAAGTATTATGTTTTGAGAAGTAATAAGTATTTAGAAAAGTGAAGAAGTAAAGTAAGAAAAGAAGATAGAATTTCAGTTTTAAGTATTATGTTTTGAGTAGTATTAGGTATTTAGAAAAGTGAAGAAATAAAGTAAGAAAAGAAGATAGAATTTCAGTTTTAAGGAGTATGCTTTGAGAAGTAATAAGTATTTAGAAAAGTGAAGAAGTAAAGTAAGAAAAGAAGATAGAATTTCAGTTTTAAGGAGTATGCTTTGAGAAGTAATAAGTATTTAGAAAAGTGAAGAAGTAGAGTAAGAAAAGAAGATAGAATTTCAGTTTTAAGGAGTATGCTTTGAGAAGTATTAAGTATTTAGAAAAGTGAAGAAATAAAGTAAGAAAAGAAGATAGAATTTCAATATTAAGTATTATGTTTTGAGAAGTATTAAGTATTTAGAAAAGTGAAGAAGTAGAGTAAGAAAAGAAGATAGAATTTCAGTTTTAAGGAGTATGCTTTGAGAAGTAATAAGTATTTAGAAAAGTGAAGAAGTAAAGTAAGAAAAGAAGATAGAATTTCAGTTTTAAGGAGTATGCTTTGAGAAGTATTAAGTATTTAGAAAAGTGAAGAAATAAAGTAAGAAAAGAAGATAGAATTTCAATATTAAGTATTATGTTTTGAGAAGTAATAAGTATTTAGAAAAGTGAAGAAGTAGAGTAAGAAAAGAAGATAGAATTTCAGTTTTAAGGAGTATGCTTTGAGAAGTATTAAGTATTTAGAAAAGTGAAGAAATAAAGTAAGAAAAGAAGATAGAATTTCAGTTTTAAGGAGTATGCTTTGAGAAGTATTAAGTATTTAGAAAAGTGAAGAAGTAGAGTAAGAAAAGAAGATAGAATTTCAGTTTTAAGGAGTATGCTTTGAGAAGTATTAAGTATTCTGAAAAGTGAAGAAATAAAGTAAGAAAAGAAGATAGAATTTCAGTTTTAAGGAGTATGCTTTGAGAAGTATTAAGTATTTAGAAAAGTTAAGAAGTAGAGTAAGAAAAGAAGATAGAATTTCAGTTTTAAGGAGTATGCTTTGAGAAGTAATAAGTATTTAGAAAAGTGAAGAAATAAAGTAAGAAAAGAAGATAGAATTTCAGTTTTAAGGAGTATGCTTTGAGAAGTAATAAGTATTTAGAAAAGTGAAGAAGTAAAGTAAGAAAAGAAGATAGAATTTCAGTTTTAAGGAGTATGCTTTGAGAAGTATTAAGTATTTAGAAAAGTGAAGAAATAAAGTAAGAAAAGAAGATAGAATTTCAACATTAAGTATTATGTTTTGAGAAGTATTAAGTATTCTGAAAAGTGAAGAAGTAAAGTAAGAAAAGAAGATAGAATTTCAGTTTTAAGTAGTATGCTTTGAGAAGTAATAAGTATTTAGAAAAGTGAAGAAATAAAGTAAGAAAAGAAGATAGAATTTCAGTTTTAAGTATTATGTTTTGAGAAGTAATAAGTATTTAGAAAAGTGAAGAAGTAAAGTAAGAAAAGAAGATAGAATTTCAGTTTTAAGTATTATGTTTTGAGAAGTATTAAGTATTTAGAAAAGTGAAGAAGTAGAGTAAGAAATGAAGATAGAATTTCAGTTTTAAGGAGTATGTTTTGAGAAGTAATAAGTATTCTGAAAAGTGAAGAAATAAAGTAAGAAAAGAAGATAGAATTTCAGTTTTAAGTATTATGTTTTGAGAAGTAATAAGTATTTAGAAAAGTGAAGAAGTAAAGTAAGAAAAGAAGATAGAATTTCAGTTTTAAGTATTATGTTTTGAGTAGTATTAGGTATTTAGAAAAGTGAAGAAATAAAGTAAGAAAAGAAGATAGAATTTCAGTTTTAAGTAGTATGCTTTGAGAAGTATTAAGTATTTAGAAAAGTGAAGAAGTAGAGTAAGAAATGAAGATAGAATTTCAGTTTTAAGTATTATGTTTTGAGAAGTAATAAGTATTTAGAAAAGTGAAGAAGTAGAGTAAGAAAAGAAGATAGAATTTCAGTTTTAAGGAGTATGCTTTGAGAAGTATTAAGTATTTAGAAAAGTGAAGAAATAAAGTAAGAAAAGAAGATAGAATTTCAATATTAAGTATTATGTTTTGAGAAGTATTAAGTATTTAGAAAAGTGAAGAAGTAGAGTAAGAAAAGAAGATAGAATTTCAGTTTTAAGGAGTATGCTTTGAGAAGTAATAAGTATTTAGAAAAGTGAAGAAGTAAAGTAAGAAAAGAAGATAGAATTTCAGTTTTAAGGAGTATGCTTTGAGAAGTAATAAGTATTCTGAAAAGTGAAGAAATAAAGTAAGAAAAGAAGATAGAATTTCAGTTTTAAGTATTATGTTTTGAGAAGTAATAAGTATTTAGAAAAGTGAAGAAGTAAAGTAAGAAAAGAAGATAGAATTTCAGTTTTAAGTATTATGTTTTGAGTAGTATTAGGTATTTAGAAAAGTGAAGAAATAAAGTAAGAAAAGAAGATAGAATTTCAGTTTTAAGGAGTATGCTTTGAGAAGTAATAAGTATTTAGAAAAGTGAAGAAGTAAAGTAAGAAAAGAAGATAGAATTTCAGTTTTAAGGAGTATGCTTTGAGAAGTAATAAGTATTTAGAAAAGTGAAGAAGTAGAGTAAGAAAAGAAGATAGAATTTCAGTTTTAAGGAGTATGCTTTGAGAAGTATTAAGTATTTAGAAAAGTGAAGAAATAAAGTAAGAAAAGAAGATAGAATTTCAATATTAAGTATTATGTTTTGAGAAGTATTAAGTATTTAGAAAAGTGAAGAAGTAGAGTAAGAAAAGAAGATAGAATTTCAGTTTTAAGGAGTATGCTTTGAGAAGTAATAAGTATTTAGAAAAGTGAAGAAGTAAAGTAAGAAAAGAAGATAGAATTTCAGTTTTAAGGAGTATGCTTTGAGAAGTAATAAGTATTTAGAAAAGTGAAGAAGTAGAGTAAGAAAAGAAGATAGAATTTCAATATTAAGTATTATGCTTTGAGAAGTATTAAGTATTTAGAAAAGTGAAGAAATAAAGTAAGAAAAGAAGATAGAATTTCAGTTTTAAGGAGTATGCTTTGAGAAGTATTAAGTATTTAGAAAAGTGAAGAAGTAGAGTAAGAAAAGAAGATAGAATTTCAATATTAAGTATTATGTTTTGAGATGTAATAAGTATTTAGAAAAGTGAAGAAGTAGAGTAAGAAAAGAAGATAGAATTTCAGTTTTAAGGAGTATGCTTTGAGAAGTATTAAGTATTTAGAAAAGTGAAGAAATAAAGTAAGAAAAGAAGATAGAATTTCAATATTAAGTATTATGTTTTGAGAAGTATTAAGTATTTAGAAAAGTGAAGAAGTAGAGTAAGAAAAGAAGATAGAATTTCAGTTTTAAGGAGTATGCTTTGAGAAGTAATAAGTATTTAGAAAAGTGAAGAAGTAAAGTAAGAAAAGAAGATAGAATTTCAGTTTTAAGGAGTATGCTTTGAGAAGTATTAAGTATTTAGAAAAGTGAAGAAATAAAGTAAGAAAAGAAGATAGAATTTCAATATTAAGTATTATGTTTTGAGAAGTAATAAGTATTTAGAAAAGTGAAGAAGTAGAGTAAGAAAAGAAGATAGAATTTCAGTTTTAAGGAGTATGCTTTGAGAAGTATTAAGTATTTAGAAAAGTGAAGAAATAAAGTAAGAAAAGAAGATAGAATTTCAGTTTTAAGGAGTATGCTTTGAGAAGTATTAAGTATTTAGAAAAGTGAAGAAGTAGAGTAAGAAAAGAAGATAGAATTTCAGTTTTAAGGAGTATGCTTTGAGAAGTATTAAGTATTCTGAAAAGTGAAGAAATAAAGTAAGAAAAGAAGATAGAATTTCAGTTTTAAGGAGTATGCTTTGAGAAGTATTAAGTATTTAGAAAAGTTAAGAAGTAGAGTAAGAAAAGAAGATAGAATTTCAGTTTTAAGGAGTATGCTTTGAGAAGTAATAAGTATTTAGAAAAGTGAAGAAATAAAGTAAGAAAAGAAGATAGAATTTCAGTTTTAAGGAGTATGCTTTGAGAAGTAATAAGTATTTAGAAAAGTGAAGAAGTAAAGTAAGAAAAGAAGATAGAATTTCAGTTTTAAGGAGTATGCTTTGAGAAGTATTAAGTATTTAGAAAAGTGAAGAAATAAAGTAAGAAAAGAAGATAGAATTTCAACATTAAGTATTATGTTTTGAGAAGTATTAAGTATTCTGAAAAGTGAAGAAGTAAAGTAAGAAAAGAAGATAGAATTTCAGTTTTAAGTAGTATGCTTTGAGAAGTAATAAGTATTTAGAAAAGTGAAGAAATAAAGTAAGAAAAGAAGATAGAATTTCAGTTTTAAGTATTATGTTTTGAGAAGTAATAAGTATTTAGAAAAGTGAAGAAGTAAAGTAAGAAAAGAAGATAGAATTTCAGTTTTAAGTATTATGTTTTGAGAAGTATTAAGTATTTAGAAAAGTGAAGAAGTAGAGTAAGAAATGAAGATAGAATTTCAGTTTTAAGGAGTATGTTTTGAGAAGTAATAAGTATTCTGAAAAGTGAAGAAATAAAGTAAGAAAAGAAGATAGAATTTCAGTTTTAAGTATTATGTTTTGAGAAGTAATAAGTATTTAGAAAAGTGAAGAAGTAAAGTAAGAAAAGAAGATAGAATTTCAGTTTTAAGTATTATGTTTTGAGTAGTATTAGGTATTTAGAAAAGTGAAGAAATAAAGTAAGAAAAGAAGATAGAATTTCAGTTTTAAGTAGTATGCTTTGAGAAGTATTAAGTATTTAGAAAAGTGAAGAAGTAGAGTAAGAAATGAAGATAGAATTTCAGTTTTAAGTATTATGTTTTGAGAAGTAATAAGTATTTAGAAAAGTGAAGAAGTAGAGTAAGAAAAGAAGATAGAATTTCAGTTTTAAGGAGTATGCTTTGAGAAGTATTAAGTATTTAGAAAAGTGAAGAAATAAAGTAAGAAAAGAAGATAGAATTTCAATATTAAGTATTATGTTTTGAGAAGTATTAAGTATTTAGAAAAGTGAAGAAGTAGAGTAAGAAAAGAAGATAGAATTTCAGTTTTAAGGAGTATGCTTTGAGAAGTAATAAGTATTTAGAAAAGTGAAGAAGTAAAGTAAGAAAAGAAGATAGAATTTCAGTTTTAAGGAGTATGCTTTGAGAAGTAATAAGTATTCTGAAAAGTGAAGAAATAAAGTAAGAAAAGAAGATAGAATTTCAGTTTTAAGTATTATGTTTTGAGAAGTAATAAGTATTTAGAAAAGTGAAGAAGTAAAGTAAGAAAAGAAGATAGAATTTCAGTTTTAAGTATTATGTTTTGAGTAGTATTAGGTATTTAGAAAAGTGAAGAAATAAAGTAAGAAAAGAAGATAGAATTTCAGTTTTAAGGAGTATGCTTTGAGAAGTAATAAGTATTTAGAAAAGTGAAGAAGTAAAGTAAGAAAAGAAGATAGAATTTCAGTTTTAAGGAGTATGCTTTGAGAAGTAATAAGTATTTAGAAAAGTGAAGAAGTAGAGTAAGAAAAGAAGATAGAATTTCAGTTTTAAGGAGTATGCTTTGAGAAGTATTAAGTATTTAGAAAAGTGAAGAAATAAAGTAAGAAAAGAAGATAGAATTTCAATATTAAGTATTATGTTTTGAGAAGTATTAAGTATTTAGAAAAGTGAAGAAGTAGAGTAAGAAAAGAAGATAGAATTTCAGTTTTAAGGAGTATGCTTTGAGAAGTAATAAGTATTTAGAAAAGTGAAGAAGTAAAGTAAGAAAAGAAGATAGAATTTCAGTTTTAAGGAGTATGCTTTGAGAAGTAATAAGTATTTAGAAAAGTGAAGAAGTAGAGTAAGAAAAGAAGATAGAATTTCAATATTAAGTATTATGCTTTGAGAAGTATTAAGTATTTAGAAAAGTGAAGAAATAAAGTAAGAAAAGAAGATAGAATTTCAGTTTTAAGGAGTATGCTTTGAGAAGTATTAAGTATTTAGAAAAGTGAAGAAGTAGAGTAAGAAAAGAAGATAGAATTTCAATATTAAGTATTATGTTTTGAGATGTAATAAGTATTTAGAAAAGTGAAGAAATAAAGTAAGAAAAGAAGATAGAATTTCAGTTTTAAGGAGTATGCTTTGAGAAGTATTAAGCATTTAGAAAAGTGAAGAAATAAAGTAAGAAAAGAAGATAGAATTTCAGTTTTAAGGAGTATGCTTTGAGAAGTAATAAGTATTCTGAAAAGTGAAGAAGTAAAGTAAGAAAAGAAGATAGAATTTCAGTTTTAAGGAGTATGCTTTGAGAAGTAATAAGTATTTAGAAAAGTGAAGAAGTAAAGTAAGAAAAGAAGATAGAATTTCAGTTTTAAGGAGTATGCTTTGAGAAGTAATAAGTATTTAGAAAAGTGAAGAAGTAAAGTAAGAAAAGAAGATAGAATTTCAGTTTTAAGGAGTATGCTTTGAGAAGTATTAAGTATTTAGAAAAGTGAAGAAATAAAGTAAGAAAAGAAGATAGAATTTCAACATTAAGTATTATGTTTTGAGAAGTATTAAGTATTCTGAAAAGTGAAGAAGTAAAGTAAGAAAAGAAGATAGAATTTCAGTTTTAAGGAGTATGCTTTGAGAAGTATTAAGTATTCTGAAAAGTGAAGAAATAAAGTAAGAAAAGAAGATAGAATTTCAGTTTTAAGGAGTATGTTTTGAGTAGTATTAAGTATTTAGAAAAGTGAAGAAGTAGAGTAAGAAAAGAAGATAGAATTTCAATATTAAGTATTATGTTTTGAGAAGTAATTAGTATTCTGAAAAGTGAAGAAATAAAGTAAGAAAAGAAGATAGAATTTCAGTTTTAAGTATTATGCTTTGAGAAGTATTAAGTATTTAGAAAAGTGAAGAAATAAAGTAAGAAAAGAAGATAGAATTTCAGTTTTAAGGAGTATGCTTTGAGAAGTAATAAGTATTTAGAAAAGTGAAGAAGTAAAGTAAGAAAAGAAGAAAGAATTTCAACATTAAGTATTATGCTTTGAGAAGTAATAAGTATTCTGAAAAGTGAAGAAGTAAAGTAAGAAAAGAAGATAGAATTTCAGTTTTAAGTATTATGTTTTGAGAAGTAATAAGTATTCTGAAAAGTGAAGAAATAAAGTAAGAAAAGAAGATAGAATTTCAGTTTTAAGTAGTATGCTTTGAGAAGTATTAAGTATTTAGAAAAGTGAAGAAGTAGAGTAAGAAATGAAGATAGAATTTCAGTTTTAAGTATTATGTTTTGAGAAGTAATAAGTATTTAGAAAAGTGAAGAAGTAAAGTAAGAAAAGAAGATAGAATTTCAGTTTTAAGGAGTATGCTTTGAGAAGTAATAAGTATTCTGAAAAGTGAAGAAGTAGAGTAAGAAAAGAAGATAGAATTTCAGTTTTAAGGAGTATGCTTTGAGAAGTATTAAGTATTTAGAAAAATGAAGAAGTAAAGTAAGAAAAGAAGATAGAATTTCAGTTTTAAGTATTATGTTTTGAGAAGTATTAAGTATTTAGAAAAGTGAAGAAGTAGAGTAAGAAATGAAGATAGAATTTCAGTTTTAAGGAGTATGTTTTGAGAAGTAATAAGTATTCTGAAAAGTGAAGAAATAAAGTAAGAAAAGAAGATAGAATTTCAGTTTTAAGTATTATGTTTTGAGAAGTAATAAGTATTTAGAAAAGTGAAGAAGTAAAGTAAGAAAAGAAGATAGAATTTCAGTTTTAAGTATTATGTTTTGAGTAGTATTAGGTATTTAGAAAAGTGAAGAAATAAAGAAGAAAAGAAGAAAGAATTTCAACATTAAGTATTATGTTTTGAGAAGTAATTAGTATTTAGAAAAGTGAAGAAATAAAGTAAGAAAAGAAGATAGAATTTCAATATTAAGTATTATGTTTTGAGAAGTAATTAGTATTTAGAAAAGTGAAGAAATAAAGTAAGAAAAGAAGATAGAATTTCAATATTAAGTTTCATGTTTTGAGAAGTAATAAGTATTTAGAAAAGTGAAGAAGTAGAGTAAGAAAAGAAGATAGAATTTCAGTTTTAAGGAGTATGTTTTGAGAAGTAATAAGTATTCTGAAAAGTGAAGAAATAAAGTAAGAAAAGAAGAAAGAATTTCAACATTAAGTATTATGTTTTGAGAAGTAATAAGTATTCTGAAAAGTGAAGAAATAAAGTAAGAAAAGAAGATAGAATTTCAGTTTTAAGGAGTATGCTTTGAGAAGTAATAAGTATTTAGAAAAGTGAAGAAGTAAAGTAAGAAAAGAAGATAGAATTTCAGTTTTAAGGAGTATGTTTTGAGTAGTATTAAGTATTTTGAAAAGTGAAGAAGTAAAGTAAGAAAAGAAGATAGAATTTCAGTTTTAAGTATTATGTTTTGAGAAGTATTAAGTATTTAGAAAAGTGAAGAAGTAGAGTAAGAAATGAAGATAGAATTTCAGTTTTAAGGAGTATGTTTTGAGAAGTAATAAGTATTCTGAAAAGTGAAGAAATAAAGTAAGAAAAGAAGATAGAATTTCAGTTTTAAGTATTATGTTTTGAGAAGTAATAAGTATTTAGAAAAGTGAAGAAGTAAAGTAAGAAAAGAAGATAGAATTTCAGTTTTAAGTATTATGTTTTGAGTAGTATTAGGTATTTAGAAAAGTGAAGAAATAAAGTAAGAAAAGAAGATAGAATTTCAGTTTTAAGGAGTATGCTTTGAGAAGTAATAAGTATTTAGAAAAGTGAAGAAGTAAAGTAAGAAAAGAAGATAGAATTTCAGTTTTAAGGAGTATGCTTTGAGAAGTAATAAGTATTTAGAAAAGTGAAGAAGTAGAGTAAGAAAAGAAGATAGAATTTCAGTTTTAAGGAGTATGCTTTGAGAAGTATTAAGTATTTAGAAAAGTGAAGAAATAAAGTAAGAAAAGAAGATAGAATTTCAATATTAAGTATTATGTTTTGAGAAGTATTAAGTATTTAGAAAAGTGAAGAAGTAGAGTAAGAAAAGAAGATAGAATTTCAGTTTTAAGGAGTATGCTTTGAGAAGTAATAAGTATTTAGAAAAGTGAAGAAGTAAAGTAAGAAAAGAAGATAGAATTTCAGTTTTAAGGAGTATGCTTTGAGAAGTATTAAGTATTTAGAAAAGTGAAGAAATAAAGTAAGAAAAGAAGATAGAATTTCAATATTAAGTATTATGTTTTGAGAAGTAATAAGTATTTAGAAAAGTGAAGAAGTAGAGTAAGAAAAGAAGATAGAATTTCAGTTTTAAGGAGTATGCTTTGAGAAGTATTAAGTATTTAGAAAAGTGAAGAAATAAAGTAAGAAAAGAAGATAGAATTTCAGTTTTAAGGAGTATGTTTTGAGAAGTAATAAGTATTTAGAAAAGTGAAGAAGTAGAGTAAGAAAAGAAGATAGAATTTCAGTTTTAAGGAGTATGCTTTGAGAAGTATTAAGTATTTAGAAAAGTGAAGAAATAAAGTAAGAAAAGAAGATAGAATTTCAGTTTTAAGGAGTATGCTTTGAGAAGTATTAAGTATTTAGAAAAGTGAAGAAGTAGAGTAAGAAAAGAAGATAGAATTTCAGTTTTAAGGAGTATGCTTTGAGAAGTAATAAGTATTCTGAAAAGTGAAGAAGTAAAGTAAGAAAAGAAGATAGAATTTCAGTTTTAAGGAGTATGCTTTGAGAAGTATTAAGTATTCTGAAAAGTGAAGAAATAAAGTAAGAAAAGAAGATAGAATTTCAGTTTTAAGTAGTATGCTTTGAGAAGTATTAAGTATTTAGAAAAGTGAAGAAATAAAGTAAGAAAAGAAGATAGAATTTCAGTTTTAAGGAGTATGCTTTGAGAAGTAATAAGTATTTAGAAAAGTGAAGAAGTAAAGTAAGAAAAGAAGATAGAATTTCAGTTTTAAGGAGTATGCTTTGAGAAGTAATAAGTATTTAGAAAAGTGAAGAAGTAGAGTAAGAAAAGAAGATAGAATTTCAATATTAAGTATTATGTTTTGAGAAGTAATTAGTATTTAGAAAAGTGAAGAAATAAAGTAAGAAAAGAAGATAGAATTTCAGTTTTAAGGAGTATGCTTTGAGAAGTATTAAGTATTTAGAAAAGTGAAGAAGTAGAGTAAGAAAAGAAGATAGAATTTCAATATTAAGTATTATGTTTTGAGATGTAATAAGTATTTAGAAAAGTGAAGAAATAAAGTAAGAAAAGAAGATAGAATTTCAGTTTTAAGGAGTATGCTTTGAGAAGTATTAAGCATTTAGAAAAGTGAAGAAATAAAGTAAGAAAAGAAGATAGAATTTCAGTTTTAAGGAGTATGCTTTGAGAAGTAATAAGTATTTAGAAAAGTGAAGAAGTAAAGTAAGAAAAGAAGATAGAATTTCAGTTTTAAGGAGTATGCTTTGAGAAGTAATAAGTATTTAGAAAAGTGAAGAAGTAAAGTAAGAAAAGAAGATAGAATTTCAGTTTTAAGGAGTATGCTTTGAGAAGTAATAAGTATTTAGAAAAGTGAAGAAATAAAGTAAGAAAAGAAGATAGAATTTCAACATTAAGTATTATGTTTTGAGAAGTATTAAGTATTCTGAAAAGTGAAGAAGTAAAGTAAGAAAAGAAGATAGAATTTCAGTTTTAAGGAGTATGCTTTGAGAAGTAATAAGTATTCTGAAAAGTGAAGAAATAAAGTAAGAAAAGAAGATAGAATTTCAATATTAAGTATTATGTTTTGAGAAGTAATTAGTATTTAGAAAAGTGAAGAAATAAAGTAAGAAAAGAAGATAGAATTTCAATATTAAGTATTATGTTTTGAGAAGTAATTAGTATTCTGAAAAGTGAAGAAATAAAGTAAGAAAAGAAGATAGAATTTCAGTTTTAAGTATTATGCTTTGAGAAGTATTAAGTATTTAGAAAAGTGAAGAAATAAAGTAAGAAAAGAAGATAGAATTTCAGTTTTAAGGAGTATGCTTTGAGAAGTAATAAGTATTCTGAAAAGTGAAGAAATAAAGTAAGAAAAGAAGAAAGAATTTCAACATTAAGTATTATGCTTTGAGAAGTAATAAGTATTCTGAAAAGTGAAGAAGTAAAGTAAGAAAAGAAGATAGAATTTCAGTTTTAAGTATTATGTTTTGAGAAGTATTAAGTATTTAGAAAAGTGAAGAAGTAGAGTAAGAAATGAAGATAGAATTTCAGTTTTAAGGAGTATGTTTTGAGAAGTAATAAGTATTCTGAAAAGTGAAGAAATAAAGTAAGAAAAGAAGATAGAATTTCAGTTTTAAGTATTATGTTTTGAGAAGTAATAAGTATTTAGAAAAGTGAAGAAGTAAAGTAAGAAAAGAAGATAGAATTTCAGTTTTAAGGAGTATGCTTTGAGAAGTAATAAGTATTCTGAAAAGTGAAGAAGTAGAGTAAGAAAAGAAGATAGAATTTCAGTTTTAAGGAGTATGCTTTGAGAAGTATTAAGTATTTAGAAAAATGAAGAAGTAAAGTAAGAAAAGAAGATAGAATTTCAGTTTTAAGTATTATGTTTTGAGAAGTATTAAGTATTTAGAAAAGTGAAGAAGTAGAGTAAGAAATGAAGATAGAATTTCAGTTTTAAGGAGTATGTTTTGAGAAGTAATAAGTATTCTGAAAAGTGAAGAAATAAAGTAAGAAAAGAAGATAGAATTTCAGTTTTAAGTATTATGTTTTGAGAAGTAATAAGTATTTAGAAAAGTGAAGAAGTAAAGTAAGAAAAGAAGATAGAATTTCAGTTTTAAGTATTATGTTTTG
>CAMPDV010004154.1:0-44450 GCA_946699065.1 Loxodes magnus | reverse complement strand
GAATAACTAAAACTTAGAGATAAAAAGAAGTTATAAGTATTTAGAAAAGTGAGGAAGTAAAGTAAGAAAAGAAGATGGAATTTCAACTTCTAGAATTACTAAAACTTAGAGATAAAAAGAAGTTATAAGTATTTAGAAAAGTGAGGAAGTAAAGTAAGAAAAGAAGATGGAATTTCAGAATTTAGAATAACTAAAAACTTAGAGATAAAAAGAAGTTATAAGTATTTAGAAAAGTGAGGAAGTAAAGTAAGAAAAGAAGATGGAATTTCAACTTCTAGAATAACTAAGACTTAGAGATAAAAAGAAGTTATAAGTATTTAGAAAAGTGAGGAAGTAAAGTAAGAAAAGAAGATGGAATTTCAACTTCTAGAATAACTAAAACTTAGAGATAAAAAGAAGTTATAAGTATTTAGAAAAGTGAGGAAGTAAAGTAAGAAAAGAAGATGGAATTTCAGATTTAGAATTACTAAAACTTAGAGATAAAAAGAAGTTATAAGTATTTAGAAAAGTGAGGAAGTAAAGTAAGAAAAGAAGATGGAATTTCAGAATTTAGAATTACTAAAACTTAGAGATAAAAAGAATTTATAAGTATTTAGAAAAGTGAGGAAGTAAGTAAGAAAGAAGATGGAATTTCAGAATTATGAATAAACTAAACTTAGAAATAAAAAGAATTTATAAGTATTTAGAAAAGTGAGGAAGTAAAGTAAGAAAAGAAGATGGAATTTCAGAATTTAGAATAACTAAAACTTAGAGATAAAAAGAATTTATAAGTATTTAGAAAAGTGAGGAAGTAAAGTAAGAAAAGAAGATGGAATTTCAACTTTTAGAATTACTAAAACTTAGAGATAAAAAGAAGTTATAAGTATTTAGAAAAGTGAGGAAGTAAAGTAAGAAAAGAAGATGGAATTTCAGAATTTAGAATTACTAAAACTTAGAGATAAAAAGAATTTATAAGTATTTAGAAAAGTGAGGAAGTAAGTAAGAAAAGAAGATGGAATTTCAGAATTTAGAATAACTAAAACTTAGAGATAAAAAGAATTTATAAGTATTTAGAAAAGTGAGGAAGTAAAGTAAGAAAAGAAGATGGAACTACTGTTTTAGAATAACTAAAACTTAGAGATAAAAGAAGTTATAAGTATTTAGAAAAGTAGGAAGTAAAGTAAGAAAAGAAGATGGAATTTCAGAATTTAGAATTACTAAAACTTAGAGATAAGAAAGAAGTTATAAGTATTTAGAAAAGTGAGGAAGTAAAGTAAGAAAAGAAGATGGAATTTCAGAATTTAGAATTACTAAAACTTAGAGATAAAAAGATTTTATTAAGTAATTAGAAAAGTGAGGAAGTAAAGTAAGAAAAGAAGATGGAATATCAGAATTTAGAATTACTAAAACTTAGAGATAAAAAGAATTTATAAGTATTTAGAAAAGTGAGGAAGTAAAGTAAGAAAAGAAGATGGAATTTCAACATCTAGAATAACTAAAACTTAGAGATAAAAAGAAGTTATAAGTATTTAGAAAAGTGAGGAAGTAAAGTAAGAAAAGAAGATGGAATTTCAGAATTTAGAATTACTAAAACTTAGAGATAAAAAGAAGTTATAAGTATTTAGAAAAGTGAGGAAGTAAAGTAAGAAAAGAAGATTGAATATCAGAATTTAGAATTACTAAAACTTAGAGATAAAAAGAATTTATAAGTATTTAGAAAAGTGAGGAAGTAAAGTAAGAAAAGAAGATGGAATTTCAAACTTCTAGAATAACTAAAACTTAGAGATAAAAAGAAGTTATAAGTATTTAGAAAAGTGAGGAAGTAAAGTAAGAAAAGAAGATGGAATATCAGAATTTAGAATTACTAAAACTTAGAGATAAAAAGGAATTTATAAGTATTTAGAAAAGTGAGGAAGTAAAGTAAGAAAAGGAAGATGGAATTTCAACTTCTAGAATAACTAAAACTTAGAGATAAAAAGAAGTTATAAGTATTTAGAAAAAGTGAGGAAGTAAAGTAAGAAAGAAGATGGAATATCAGAATTTAGAATTACTAAAACTTAGAGATAAAAAGAATTTATAAGTATTTAGAAAAGTGAGGAAGTAAAGTAAGAAAAGAAGATGGAATTTCAACTTCTAGAATAACTAAAACTTAGAGATAAAAAGAGTTATAAGTATTTAGAAAAGTGAGGAAGTAAAGTAAGAAAAGAAGATGGAATTTCAACTTCTAGAATAACTAAAACTTAGAGATAAAAGAAGTTATAAGTATTTAGAAAAGTGAGAAGTAAGTAAGAAAAGAAGATGGAATTTCAGAATTTAGAATTACTAAAACTTAGAGATAAAAAGAATTTAAAGTATT
The DNA here is from genome assembly GCA_946699065.1 of Loxodes magnus. Classification (NCBI taxonomy): domain Eukaryota; phylum Ciliophora; class Karyorelictea; order Loxodida; family Loxodidae; genus Loxodes; species Loxodes magnus. The sequence continues at coordinate 42,115 of CAMPDV010004154.1, read as the reverse complement.
TAGAAAAGTGAGGAAGTAAAGTAAGAAAAGAAGATGGAATTTCAGAATTATGATAACTAAACTTAGAAATAAAAAGAATTTATAAGTATTTAGAAAAGTGAGGAAGTAAAGTAAGAAAAGAAGATGGAATTTCAACTTCTAGAATTACTAAAACTTAGAGATAAAAAGAATTTATAAGTATTTAGAAAAGTGAGGAAGTAAAGTAAGAAAAGAAGATGGAACTACTGTTTTAGAATAACTAAAACTTAGAGATAAAAAGAAGTTATAAGTATTTAGAAAAGTGAGGAAGTAAAGTAAGAAAAGAAGATGGAATTTCAACTTCTAGAATTACTAAAACTTAGAGATAAAAAGAATTTATAAGTATTTAGAAAAGTGAGGAAGTAAAGTAAGAAAAGAAGATGGAATTTCAGAATTATGAATAACTAAACTTAGAAATAAAAAGAATTATAAGTATTTAGAAAAGTGAGGAAGTAAAGTAAGAAAAGAAGATGGAATTTCAACTTCTAGAATTACTAAAACTTAGAGATAAAAAGAATTTATAAAGTATTTAGAAAAGTGAGGAAGTAAAGTAAGAAAAGAAGATGGAACTACTGTTTTTAGAATTACTAAAACTTAGAGATTAAAAGAATTTATAAGTATTTAGAAAAGTGAGGAAGTAAAGTAAGAAAAGAAGATGGAATTTCAGAATTTAGAATAACTAAAACTTAGAGATAAAAAGAAGTTATAAGTATTTAGAAAAGTGAGGAAGTAAAGTAAGAAAAGAAGATGGAATTTCAGGAATTTAGAATTAACTAAAACTTAGAGATAAAAAAGAATTTATAAGTATTTAGAAAAGTGAGGAAGTAAAGTAAGAAAAAGAAGATGGAATTTCAGAATTTAGAATAACTAAAACTTAGAGATAAAAAGAATTTATAAGTATTTAGAAAAGTGAGGAAGTAAAGTAAGAAAAGAAGATGGAATATCAGAATTTAGAATTACTAAAACTTAGAGATAAAAAGAATTTATAAGTATTTAGAAAAGTGAGGAAGTAAAGTAAGAAAAGAAGATGGAACTACTGTTTTAGAATTACTAAAACTTAGAGATTAAAAGAATTTATAAGTATTTTAGAAAAGTGAGGAAGTAAAGTAAGAAAGAAGATGGAATTTCAGAATTTAGAATAACTAAAACTTAGAGATAAAAAGAAGTTATAAGTATTTAGAAAAGTGAGGAAGTAAAGTAAGAAAAGAAGATGGAATTTCAGAATTTAGAATTACTAAAACTTAGAGATAAAAAGAATTTATAAGTATTTAGAAAAGTGAGGAAGTAAAGTAAGAAAAGAAGATGGAACTACTGTTTTAGAATTACTAAAACTAGAGATTAAAAGAATTTATAAGTATTTAGAAAAGTGAGGAAGTAAAGTAAGAAAAGAAGATGGAACTACTGTTTTAGAATTACTAAAACTTAGAGATTAAAAGAATTTATAAGTATTTAGAAAAGTGAGGAAGTAAAGTAAGAAAAGAAGATGGAATTTCAGAATTTAGAATAACTAAAACTTAGAGATAAAAAGAAGTTATAAGTATTTAGAAAAGTGAGGAAGTAAAGTAAGAAAAGAAGATGGAATTTCAGAATTTAGAATTACTAAAACTTAGAGATAAAAAGAATTTATAAGTATTTAGAAAAGTGAGGAAGTAAAAGTAAGAAAAGAAGATGGAATTTCAGAATTTAGAATAACTAAAACTTAGAGATAAAAAGAATTTATAAGTATTTAGAAAAGTGAGGAAGTAAAGTAAGAAAAGAAGATGGAATATCAGAATTTAGAATTACTAAAACTTAGAGATAAAAAGAATTTATAAGTATTTAGAAAAGTGAGGAAGTAAAGTAAGAAAAGAAGATGGAATTTCAACTTCTAGAATAACTAAAACTTAGAGATAAAAAGAAGTTATAAGTATTTAGAAAAGTGAGGAAGTAAAGTAAGAAAAGAAGATGGAATTTCAGAATTTAGAATTACTAAAACTTAGAGATAAAAAGAAGTTATAAGTATTTAGAAAAGTGAGGAAGTAAAGTAAGAAAAGAAGAATGGAATTTCAGAATTTAGAATTACTAAGACTTAGAGATAAAAAGAATTTATAAGTATTTAGAAAAGTGAGGAAGTAAAGTAAGAAAAGAAGATGGAATTTCAGAATTTAGAATTACTAAACTTAGAGATAAAAAGAATTTATAAGTATTTAGAAAAGTGAGGAAGTAAAGTAAGAAAAGAAGATGGAATTTAGAATTATGAATAACTAAACTTAGAAATAAAAAGAATTTATAAGTATTTAGAAAAGTGAGGAAGTAAAGTAAGAAAAGAAGATGGAATTTCAGAATTTAGAATTACTAAAACTTAGAGATAAAAAGAATTTTATAAGTATTAGAAAAGTGAGGAAGTAAAGTAAGAAAAGAAGATGGAACTACTGTTTTAGAATAACTAAAACTTAGAGATAAAAAGAATTTATAAGTATTTAGAAAAGTGAGGAAGTAAAAGTAAGAAAAGAAGATGGAACTACTGTTTTAGAATTACTAAAACTTAGAGATAAAAAGAAGTTATAAGTATTTAGAAAAGTAGGAAGTAAAGTAAGAAAAGAAGATGGAATTTCAGAATTTAGAATTACTAAAACTTAGAGGATAAAAAGAAGTTATAAGTATTTAGAAAAGTGAGGAAGTAAAGTAAGAAAAGAAGATGGAATTTCAGAATTTAGAATTACTAAAACTTAGAGATAAAAAGAATTTATAAGTATTTAGAAAAGTGAGGAAGTAAAGTAAGAAAAGAAGATGGAATATCAGAATTTAGAATTACTAAAACTTAGAGATAAAAAGAATTTATAAGTATTAGAAAAGTGAGGAAGTAAAGTAAGAAAAGGAAGATGGAATTTTCAACATCTAGAATAACTAAAACTTAGAGATAAAAAGAAGTTATAAGTATTTAGAAAAGTGAGGAAGTAAAGTAAGAAAAGGAAGATGGAATTTCAGAATTTAGAATTACTAAAACTTAGAGATAAAAAGAAGTTATAAGTATTTAGAAAAGTGAGGAAGTAAAGTAAGAAAAGAAGATTGAATATCAGAATTTAGAATTACTAAAAACTTAGAGATAAAAAGAATTTATAAGTATTTAGAAAAGTGAGGAAGTAAAGTAAGAAAAGAAGATGGAATTTCAACTTCTAGAATAACTAAAACTTAGAGATAAAAAGAAGTTATAAGTATTTAGAAAAGTGAGGAAGTAAAGTAAGAAAAGAAGATGGAATATCAGAATTTAGAATTACTAAAACTTAGAGATAAAAAGAATTTATAAGTATTTAGAAAAGTGAGGAAGTAAAGTAAGAAAAGAAGATGGAATTTCAACTTCTAGAATAACTAAAACTTAGAGATAAAAAGAAGTTATAAGTATTTAGAAAAGTGAGGAAGTAAAGTAAGAAAAGAAGATGGAATATCAGAATTTAGAATTACTAAAACTTAGAGATAAAAAGAATTTATAAGTATTTAGAAAAGTGAGGAAGTAAAGTAAGAAAAGAAGATGGAATTTCAACTTCTAGAATAACTAAAACTTAGAGATAAAAAGAAGTTATAAGTATTAGAAAAGTGAGGAAGTAAAGTAAGAAAAGAAGATGGAATTTCAACTTCTAGAATAACTAAAACTTAGAGATAAAAAGAAGTTATAAGTATTTAGAAAAGTGAGGAAGTAAAGTAAGAAAAGAAGATGGAATTTCAGAATTTAGAATTACTAAAACTTAGAGATAAAAAGAATTTATAAGTATTTAGAAAAGTGAGGAAGTAAAGTAAGAAAGAAGAGGAATTTCAGAATTATGAATAACTAAACTTAGAAATAAAAAGAATTTATAAGTATTTAGAAAAGTGAGGAAGTAAAGTAAGAAAAGAAGATGGAATTTCAACTTCTAGAATAACTAAAACTTAGAGATAAAAAGAATTTATAAGTATTTAGAAAAGTGAGGAAGTAAAGTAAGAAAAGAAGATGGAATTTCAGAATTTAGAATTACTAAACACTAGAGATAAAAAGAATTTATAAGTATTTAGAAAAGTGAGGAAGTAAAGTAAGAAAAGAAGATGGAATTTCTACTTCTAGAATAACTAAAACTTAGAGATAAAAAGAATTTATAAGTATTTAGAAAAGTGAGGAAGTAAAGTAAGAAAAGAAGATGGAATTTCAGAATTATGAATAAACTAAACTTAGAAATAAAAAGAATTTATAAGTATTTAGAAAAGTGAGGAAGTAAAGTAAGAAAAGAAGATGGAATTTCAACTTCTAGAATTACTAAAACTTAGAGATAAAAAGAATTTATAAGTATTTAGAAAAGTGAGGAAGTAAAGTAAGAAAAGAAGATGGAATTTCAGAATTTAGAATTACTAAAACTTAGAGATTAAAAGAATTTATAAGTATTTAGAAAAGTGAGGAAGTAAAGTAAGAAAAGAAGATGGAATTTCAGAATTTAGAATAACTAAAACTTAGAGATAAAAAGAAGTTATAAGTATTTAGAAAAGTGAGGAAGTAAAGTAAGAAAAGAAGATGGAATTTCAGAATTTAGAATTACTAAAACTTAGAGATAAAAAGAATTTATAAGTATTTAGAAAAGTGAGGAAGTAAAGTAAGAAAAGAAGATGGAATTTCAGAATTTAGAATAACTAAAACTTAGAGATAAAAAGATTTATAAGTATTTAGAAAAGTGAGGAAGTAAAGTAAGAAAAGAAGATGGAATATCAGAATTTAGAATTACTAAAACTTAGAGATAAAAAGAATTTATAAGTATTTAGAAAAGTGAGGAAGTAAAGTAAGAAAAGAAGATGGAACTACTGTTTTAGAATTACTAAAACTTAGAGATTAAAAGAATTTATAAGTATTTAGAAAAGTGAGGAAGTAAAAGTAAGAAAAGAAGATGGGAATTTCAGAATTTAGAATAACTAAAAACTTAGAGATAAAAAGAAGTTATAAGTATTTAGAAAAGTGAGGAAGTAAAGTAAGAAAAGAAGATGGAATTTCAGAATTTAGAATTACTAAAACTTAGAGATAAAAAGAATTTATAAGTATTTAGAAAAGTGAGGAAGTAAAGTAAGAAAAGAAGATGGAACTACTGTTTTAGAATTACTAAAACTTAGAGATTAAAAGAATTTATAAGTATTTAGAAAGTGAGGAAGTAAAGTAAGAAAAGAAGATGGAACTACTGTTTTAGAATTACTAAAACTTAGAGATTAAAAGAATTTATAAGTATTTAGAAAAGTGAGGAAGTAAAGTAAGAAAAGAAGATGGAATTTCAGAATTTAGAATAACTAAAACTTAGAGATAAAAAGAAGTTATAAGTATTTAGAAAAGTGAGGAAGTAAAGTAAGAAAAGAAGATGGAATTTCAGAATTTAGAATTACTAAAACTTAGAGATAAAAAGAATTTATAAGTATTTAGAAAAGTGAGGAAGTAAAGTAAGAAAAGAAGATGGAATTTCAGAATTTAGAATAACTATAACTTAGAGATAAAAAGAATTTATAAGTATTTAGAAAAGTGAGGAAGTAAAGTAAGAAAAGAAGATGGAATATCAGAATTTAGAATTACTAAAACTTAGAGATAAAAAGAATTTATAAGTATTTAGAAAAGTGAGGAAGTAAAGTAAGAAAAGAAGATGGAATTTCAACTTCTAGAATAACTAAAACTTAGAGATAAAAAGAAGTTATAAGTATTTAGAAAAGTGAGGAAGTAAAGTAAGAAAAGAAGATGGAATTTCAGAATTTAGAATTACTAAACTTAGAGATAAAAAGAAGTTATAAGTATTTAGAAAAGTGAGGAAGTAAAGTAAGAAAAGAAGATGGAATTTCAGAATTTAGAATTACTAAGACTTAGAGATAAAAAGAATTATAAGTATTTAGAAAAGTGAGGAAGTAAAAGTAAGAAAAGAAGATGGAATTTCAGAATTTAGAATTACTAAAACTTAGAGATAAAAAGAATTTATAAGTATTTAGAAAAGTGAGGAAGTAAAGTAAGAAAAGAAAATGGAATTTAGAATTATGAATAACTAAACTTAGAAATAAAAAGAATTTATAAGTATTTAGAAAAGTGAGGAAGTAAAGTAAGAAAAGAAGATGGAATTTCAGAATTTAGAATTACTAAAACTTAGAGATAAAAAGAATTTATAAGTATTTAGAAAAGTGAGGAAGTAAAGTAAGAAAAGAAGATGGAACTACTGGTTTTAGAATAACTAAAACTTAGAGATAAAAAGAATTTATAAGTATTTAGAAAAGTGAGGAAGTAAAGTAAGAAAAGAAGATGGAACTACTGTTTTAGAATTACTAAAACTTAGAGATAAAAGAATTTATAAGTATTTAGAAAAGTGAGGAAGTAAAGTAAGAAAAGAAGATGGAATTTCAGAATTTAGAATAACTAAAACTTAGAGATAAAAAGAATTTATAAGTATTTAGAAAAGTGAGGAAGTAAAGTAAGAAAAGAAGATGGAATATCAGAATTTAGAATTACTAAAACTTAGAGATAAAAAGAATTTATAAGTATTTAGAAAAGTGAGGAAGTAAAGTAAGAAAAGAAGATGGAACTACTGTTTTAGAATTACTAAAACTTAGAGATTAAAAGAATTTATAAGTATTTAGAAAAGTGAGGAAGTAAAGTAAGAAAAGAAGATGGAATTTCAGAATTTAGAATAACTAAAACTTAGAGATAAAAAGAAGTTATAAGTATTTAGAAAAGTGAGGAAGTAAAGTAAGAAAAGAAGATGGAATTTCAGAATTTAGAATTACTAAAACTTAGAGATAAAAAGAATTTATAAGTATTTAGAAAAGTGAGGAAGTAAAGTAAGAAAAGAAGATGGTACTACTGTTTTAGAATTACTAAAACTTAGAGATTAAAAGAATTTATAAGTATTTAGAAAAGTGAGGAAGTAAAGTAAGAAAAGAAGATGGAACTACTGTTTTAGAATTACTAAAACTTAGAGATTAAAAGAATTTATAAGTATTTAGAAAAGTGAGGAAGTAAAGTAGAAAAGAAGATGGAATTTCAGAATTTAGAATAACTAAAACTTAGAGATAAAAAGAAGTTATAAGTATTTAGAAAAGTGAGGAAGTAAAGTAAGAAAAGAAGATGGAAATTTCAGAATTTAGAATTACTAAAACTTAGAGATAAAAAGAATTTATAAGTATTAGAAAAGTGAGGAAGTAAAGTAAGAAAAGAAGATGGAATTTCAGAATTTAGAATAACTAAAACTTAGAGATAAAAAGAATTTATAAGTATTTAGAAAGTGAGGAAGTAAAGTAAGAAAAAGAAGATGGAATATCAGAATTTAGAATTACTAAAACTTAGAGATAAAAAGAATTTATAAGTATTTAGAAAAGTGAGGAAGTAAAGTAAGAAAAGAAGATGGAATTTCAACTTCTAGAATAACTAAAACTTAGAGATAAAAAGAAGTTATAAGTATTTAGAAAAGTGAGGAAGTAAAGTAAGAAAAGAAGATGGAATTTCAGAATTTAGAATTACTAAAACTTAGAGATAAAAAGAAGTTATAAGTATTTAGAAAAGTGAGGAAGTAAAGTAAGAAAAGAAGATGGAATTTCAGAATTTAGAATTACTAAGACTTAGAGATAAAAAGAATTTATAAGTATTTAGAAAAGTGAGGAAGTAAAGTAAGAAAAGAAGATGGAATTTCAGAATTTAGAATTACTAAAACTTAGAGTTAAAAAGAATTTATAAGTATTTAGAAAAGTGAGGAAGTAAAGTAAGAAAAGAAGATGGAATTTAGAATTATGAATAACTAAAACTTAGAAATAAAAAGAATTTATAAGTATTTAGAAAAGTGAGGAAGTAAAGTAAGAAAAGAAGATGGAATTTCAGAATTTAGAATTACTAAAACTTAGAGATAAAAAGAATTTATAAGTATTTAGAAAAGTGAGGAAGTAAAGTAAGAAAAGAAGATGGAACTACTGTTTTAGAATAACTAAAACTTAGAGATAAAAAGAATTTATAAGTATTTAGAAAAGTGAGGAAGTAAAGTAAGAAAAGAAGATGGAACTACTGTTTTAGAATTACTAAAAACTTAGAGATAAAAAGAATTTATAAGTATTTAGAAAGTGAGGAAGTAAAGTAAGAAAAGAAGATGGAATTTCAACTTCTAGAATTACTAAAACTTAGAGATAAAAAGAATTTATAAGTATTTAGAAAAGTGAGGAAGTAAAGTAAGAAAAGAAGATGGAACTACTGTTTTAGAATTACTAAAACTTAGAGATAAAAAGAATTTTTAAGTATTTAGAAAAGTGAGGAAGTAAAGTAAGAAAAGAGATGGAATTTCAACTTCTAGAATTACTAAAACTTAGAGATAAAAAGAATTTATAAGTATTTAGAAAAGTGAGGAAGTAAAGTAAGAAAAGAAGATGGAATTTCAGAATTTAGAATTACTAAAACTTAGAGATAAAAAGAAGTTATAAGTATTTAGAAAAGTGAGGAAGTAAAGTAAGAAAAGAAGATGGAATTACTGTTTTAGAATTACTAAAACTTAGAGATAAAAGAAGTTATAAGTATTTAGAAAAGTGAGGAAGTAAAGTAAGAAAAGAGATGGAACTACTGTTTTAGAATTACTAAACTTAGAGATAAAAAGAATTTATAAGTATTTAGAAAAGTGAGGAAGTAAAGTAAGAAAGAAGATGGAATTTCAGAATTTAGAATTACTAAAACCTTAGAGATAAAAAGAATTTATAAGTATTTAGAAAAGTGAGGAAGTAAAGTAAGAAAAGAAGATGGAATTTCAGAATTTAGAATTACTAAAACTTAGAGATAAAAAGAAGTTATAAGTATTTAGAAAAGTGAGGAAGTAAAGTAAGAAAAGAAGATGGAATTACTGTTTTAGAATTACTAAAACTTAGAGATAAAAAGAAGTTATAAGTATTTAGAAAAGTGAGGAAAGTAAAGTAAGAAAAGAAGATGGAATTACTGTTTAGAATTACTAAAACTTAGAGATAAAAAGAAGTTATAAGTATTTTAGAAAAGTGAGGAGTAAAGTAAGAAAAGAAGATGGAACTACTGTTTTAGAATAACTAAAACTTAGAGATAAAAAGAAGTTATAAGTATTTAGAAAAGTGAGGAAGTAAAGTAAGAAAAGAAGATGGAATTACTGTTTTAGAATTACTAAAACTTAGAGATAAAAAGAAGTTATAAGTATTTAGAAAAGTGAGGAAGTAAAGTAAGAAAAGAAGATGGAACTACTGTTTTAGAATAACTAAAACTTAGAGATAAAAGAAGTTATAAGTATTTAGAAAAGTGAGGAAGTAAAGTAAGAAAAGAAGATGGAATTACTGTTTTAGAATTACTAAAACTTAGAGATAAAAGAAGTTATAAGTATTTAGAAAAGTGAGGAGTAAAGTAAGAAAAGAAGATGGAATTACTGTTTTAGAATTACTAAAACTTAGAGATAAAAAGAAGTTATAAGTATTTAGAAAAGTGAGGAAGTAAAGTAAGAAAAAGAAGATGGAACTACTGTTTTAGAATAACTAAAACTTAGAGATAAAAAGAAGTTATAAGTATTTAGAAAAGTGAGGAAGTAAAGTAAGAAAAGAAGATGGAACTACTGTTTTAGAATAACTAAAACTTAGAGATAAAAAGAAGTTATAAGTATTTAGAAAAGTGAGGAAGTAAAGTAAGAAAAGAAGATGGAATTTCAGAATTTAGAATTACTAAAACTTAGAGATAAAAAGAAGTTATAAGTATTTAGAAAAGTGAGGAAGTAAAGTAAGAAAAGAAGATGGAATTTCAGAATTTAGAATTACTAAAAACTTAGAGATAAAAAGAAGTTATAAGTATTTAGAAAAGTGAGGAAGTAAAGTAAGAAAAGAAGATGGAATTTCAGAATTTAGAATTACTAAAAACTTAGAGATAAAAGAATTTATAAGTATTTAGAAAAGTGAGGAAGTAAAGTAAGAAAAGAAGATGGAATTTCAGAATTTAGAATTACTAAAACTTAGAGATAAAAAGAAGTTATAAGTATTTTAGAAAAGTGAGGAAGTAAAGTAAGAAAAGAAGATGGAATTTCAGAATTTAGAATTACTAAAACTTAGAGATAAAAAGAATTTATAAGTATTTAGAAAAGTGAGGAAGTAAAGTAAGAAAAGAAGATGGAACTACTGTTTTAGAATAACTAAAACTTAGAGATAAAAAGAAGTTATAAGTATTTAGAAAAGTGAGGAAGTAAAGTAAGAAAAGAAGATGGAACTACTGTTTTAGAATAACTAAAATCTTAGAGATAAAAAAGAATTTATAAGTATTTAGAAAAGTGAGGAAGTAAAGTAAGAAAAGAAGATGGAATTTCAGAATTTAGAATTACTAAAACTTAGAGATAAAAAGAAGTTATAAGTATTTAGAAAAGTGAGGAAGTAAAGTAAGAAAAGAAGATGGAATATCAGAATTTAGAATTACTAAACTTAGAGATAAAAAGAATTTATAAGTATTTAGAAAAGTGAGGAAGTAAAGTAAGAAAAGAAGATGGAATTTCAGAATTAGAATTACTAAAACTTAGAGATAAAAAGAAGTTATAAGTATTAGAAAAGTGAGGAAGTAAAGTAAGAAAAGAAGATGGAATATCAGAATTTAGAATTACTAAACTTAGAGATAAAAAGAATTTATAAGTATTTAGAAAAGTGAGGAAGTAAAGTAAGAAAAGAAGATGGAATTTCAACTTCTAGAATAACTAAAACTTAGAGATAAAAAGAAGTTATAAGTATTTAGAAAAGTGAGGAAGTAAAGTAAGAAAAGAAGATGGAATTACTGTTTTAGAATTACTAAAACTTAGAGATAAAAAGAAGTTATAAGTATTTAGAAAAGTGAGGAAGTAAAGTAAGAAAAGAAGATGGAATTTCAGAATTTAGAATTACTAAAACTTAGAGATAAAAAGAAGTTATAAGTATTTAGAAAAGTGAGGAAGTAAAGTAAGAAAGAAGATGGAATTACTGTTTTAGAATTACTAAAACTTAGAGATAAAAAGAAGTTATAAGTATTTAGAAAAGTGAGGAAGTAAAGTAAGAAAAGAAGATGGAACTACTGTTTTAGAATAACTAAAACTTAGAGATAAAAAGAAGTTATAAGTATTTAGAAAAGTGAGGAAGTAAAGTAAGAAAAGAAGATGGAACTACTGTTTTAGAATAACTAAAACTTAGAGATAAAAGAAGTTATAAGTATTTAGAAAAGTGAGGAAGTAAAGTAAGAAAAGAAGATGGAATTTTCAGAATTTAGAATTACTAAAACTTAGAGATAAAAGAAGTTATAAGTATTTAGAAAAGTGAGGAAGTAAAGTAAGAAAAGAAGATGGAATTTCAGAATTTAGAATTACTAAAACTTAGAGATAAAAAGAAGTTATAAGTATTTAGAAAAGTGAGGAAGTAAAGTAAGAAAAGAAGATGGAATATCAGAATTTAGAATTACTAAACTTAGAGATAAAAGAATTTATAAGTATTTAGAAAAGTGAGGAAGTAAAGTAAGAAAAGAAGATGGAATTTCAACTTCTAGAATAACTAAAACTTAGAGATAAAAAGAAGTTATAAGTATTTAGAAAAGTGAGGAAGTAAAGTAAGAAAAGAAGATGGAATTTTCAGAATTTAGAATTACTAAGACTTAGAGATAAAAAGAATTTATAAGTATTTAGAAAAGTGAGGAAGTAAAGTAAGAAAAGAAGATGGAATTTCAGAATTTATAATTACTAAAAACTTAGAGATAAAAAGAATTTATAAGTAATTTAGAAAAGTGAGGAAGTAAAGTAAGAAAAGAAGATGGAATTTAGAATTATGAATAACTAAACTTAGAAATAAAAAGAATTTATAAGTATTTAGAAAAGTGAGGAAGTAAAGTAAGAAAAGAAGATGGAATTTCAGAATTTAGAATTAACTAAAACTTAGAGATAAAAAGAATTTATAAGTATTTAGAAAAGTGAGGAAGTAAAGTAAGAAAGAAGATGGAACTACTGTTTTAGAATCAATCTAAAACTTAGAGATAAAAAGAATTTATAAGTATTTAGAAAAGTGAGGAAGTAAAGTAAGAAAAGAAGATGGAACTACTGTTTTAGAATTACTAAAACTTAGAGATAAAAAGAATTTATAAGTATTTAGAAAAGTGAGGAAGTAAAGTAAGAAAAGAAGATGGAATTTCAACTTCTAGAATTACTAAAACTTAGAGATAAAAAGAATTTATAAGTATTTAGAAAAGTGAGGAAGTAAAGTAAGAAAAGAAGATGGAATTCAGAATTTAGAATTACTAAAACTTAGAGATAAAAAGAAGTTATAAGTATTTAGAAAAGTGAGGAAGTAAAGTAAGAAAAGAAGATGGAATTACTGTTTTAGAATAACTAAGACTTAGAGATAAAAGAAGTTTATAAGTATTTAGAAAAGTGAGGAAGTAAAGTAAGAAAAGAAGATGGAACTACTGTTTTTAGAATTACTAAACTTAGAGATAAAAAGAATTTATAAGTATTTAGAAAAGTGAGGAAGTAAAGTAAGAAAAGAAGATGGAACTACTGTTTTAGAATAACTAAAACTTAGAGATAAAAAGAAGTTATAAGTATTTAGAAAAGTGAGGAAGTAAAAGTAAGAAAAGAAGATGGAACTACTGTTTTAGAATAACTAAAACTTAGAGATAAAAAGAATTTATAAGTATTTAGAAAAGTGAGGAAGTAAAGTAAGAAAAGAAGATGGAATTTAGAATTATGAATAACTAAACTTAGAAATAAAAAGAATTTATAAGTATTTAGAAAAGTGAGGAAGTAAAGTAAGAAAAGAAGATGGAATTTCAGAATTTAGAATTACTAAAACTTAGAGATAAAAAGAATTTATAAGTATTTAGAAAAGTGAGGAAGTAAAGTAAGAAAAGAAGATGGAACTACTGTTTTAGAATAACTAAAACTTAGAGATAAAAAGAATTTATAAGTATTTAGAAAAGTGAGGAAGTAAAGTAAGAAAAGAAGATGGAATTTCAGAATTTAGAATTGCTAAAACTTAGAGATAAAAAGAAGTTATAAGTATTTAGAAAAGTGAGGAAGTAAAGTAAGAAAAGAAGATGGAATTTCAGAATTAGAATTACTAAAACTTAGAGATTAAAAGAAGTTATAAGTATTTAGAAAAGTGAGGAAGTAAAGTAAGAAAAGAAGATGGAATTTCAGAATTTAGAATTACTAAACTTAGAGATAAAAAGAATTTATAAGTATTTAGAAAAGTGAGGAAGTAAAGTAAGAAAAGAAGATGGAACTACTGTTTAGAATAACTAAACTTAGAGATAAAAAGAAGTTATAAGTATTTAGAAAAGTGAGGAAGTAAAGTAAGAAAAGAAGATGGAACTACTGTTTTAGAATAACTAAAACTTAGAGATAAAAAGAAGTTATAAGTATTAGAAAAGTGAGGAAGTAAAGTAAGAAAAGAAGATGGAACTACTGTTTTAGAATAACTAAAACTTAGAGATAAAAAGAATTTATAAGTATTTAGAAAAGTGAGGAAGTAAAGTAAGAAAAGAAGATGGAACTACTGTTTTAGAATAACTAAAACTTAGAGATAAAAAGAATTTATAAGTATTTAGAAAAGTGAGGAAGTAAAGTAAGAAAAGAAGATGGAACTACTGTTTTAGAATTACTAAAACTTAGAGATAAAAAGAATTTATAAGTATTTAGAAAAGTGAGGAAGTAAAGTAAGAAAAGAAGATGGAATTTCAACTTCTAGAATTACTAAAACTTAGAGATAAAAAGAATTTATAAGTATTTAGAAAAGTGAGGAAGTAAAGTAAGAAAAGAAGATGGAATTTCAGAATTTAGAATTACTAAAACTTAGAGATAAAAAGAAGTTATAAGTATTTAGAAAAGTGAGGAAGTAAAGTAAGAAAAGAAGATGGAATTACTGTTTTAGAATTACTAAAACTTAGAGATAAAAAGAAGTTAATAGTATTTAGAAAAGTGAGGAAGTAAAGTAAGAAAAGAAGATGGAATTTCAGAATTTAGAATTACTAAAACTTAGAGATAAAAAGAAGTTATAAGTATTTAGAAAAGTGAGGAAGTAAAGTAAGAAAAGAAGATGGAATTACTGTTTTAGAATAACTAAAACTTAGAGATAAAAGAAGTTATAAGTATTTAGAAAAGTGAGGAAGTAAGTAAGAAAAGAAGATGGAACTACTGTTTTAGAATAACTAAAACTTAGAGATAAAAAGAAGTTATAAGTATTTAGAAAAGTGAGGAAGTAAAGTAAGATATTCTTACTTTACTTCCTCACTTTTCTAAATACTTATAACTTCTTTTTATCTCTAAGTTTTAGTTATTCTAAAACAGTAGTTCCATCTTCTTTTCTTACTTTACTTCCTCACTTTTCTAAATACTTATAACTTCTTTTTATCTCTAAGTTTTAGTTATTCAAAACAGTAATTCCAATCTTCTTTTCTTACTTTACTTCCTCACTTTTCTAAATACTTATAACTTCTTTTTATCTCTAAGTTTTAGTAATTCTAAATTCTGAAATTCCATCTTCTTTTCTTACTTTACTTCCTCACTTTTCTAAATACTTATAACTTCTTTTTATCTCTAAGTTTTAGTAATTCTAAAACAGTAATTCCATCTTCTTTTCTTACTTTACTTCCTCACTTTTCTAAATACTTATAACTTCTTTTTATCTCTAAGTTTTAGTAATTCTAAATTCTGAAATTCCATCTTCTTTTCTTACTTTACTTCCTCACTTTTCTAAATACTTATAAATTCTTTTTATCTCTAAGTTTTAGTAATTCTAGAAGTTGAAATTCCATCTTCTTTTCTTACTTTACTTCCTCACTTTTCTAAATACTTATAAATTCTTTTTATCTCTAAGTTTTAGTAATTCTAAAACAGTAGTTCCATCTTCTTTTCTTACTTTACTTCCTCACTTTTCTAAATACTTATAAATTCTTTTTATCTCTAAGTTTTAGTTATTCTAAAACAGTAGTTCCATCTTCTTTTCTTACTTTACTTCCTCACTTTTCTAAATACTTATAAATTCTTTTTATCTCTAAGTTTTAGTTATTCTAAAACAGTAGTTCCATCTTCTTTTCTTACTTTACTTCCTCACTTTTCTAAATACTTATAACTTCTTTTTATCTCTAAGTTTTAGTTATTCTAAAACAGTAGTTCCATCTTCTTTTCTTACTTTACTTCCTCACTTTTCTAAATACTTATAACTTCTTTTTATCTCTAAGTTTAGTTATTCTAAAACAGTAGTTCCATCTTCTTTTCTTACTTTACTTCCTCACTTTTCTAAATACTTATAAATTCTTTTTATCTCTAAGTTTTAGTAATCTAAATTCTGAAATTCCATCTTCTTTTCTTACTTTACTTCCTCACTTTTCTAAATACTTATAACTTCTTTTAATCTCTAAGTTTTAGTAATTCTAAATTCTGAAATTCCATCTTCTTTTCTTACTTTACTTCCTCACTTTTCTAAATACTTATAACTTCTTTTTATCTCTAGTTTTAGCAATTCTAAATTCTGAAATTCCATCTTCTTTTCTTACTTTACTTCCTCACTTTTCTAAATACTTATAAATTCTTTTTATCTCTAAGTTTTAGTTATTCTAAAACAGTAGTTTCCATCTTCTTTTCTTACTTTACTTCCTCACTTTTCTAAATACTTATAAATTCTTTTTATCTCTAAGTTTTAGTAATTCTAAATTCTGAAATTCCATCTTCTTTTCTTACTTTACTTCCTCACTTTTCTAAATACTTATAAATTCTTTTTATTTCTAAGTTTAGTTATTCATAATTCTAAATTCCATCTTCTTTTCTTACTTTACTTCCTCACTTTTCTAAATACTTATAAATTCTTTTTATCTCTAAGTTTTAGTTATTCTAAAACAGTAGTTCCATCTTCTTTTCTTACTTTACTTCCTCACTTTTCTAAATACTTATAACTTCTTTTTATCTCTAAGTTTTTAGTTATTCTAAAACAGTAGTTCCATCTTCTTTTCTTACTTTACTTCCTCACTTTTCTAAATACTTATAAATTCTTTTTATCTCTAAGTTTTAGTAATTCTAAAACAGTAGTTCCATCTTCTTTTCTTACTTTACTTCCTCACTTTTCTAAATACTTATAACTTCTTTTTATCTCTAAGTCTTAGTTATTCTAAAACAGTAATTCCATCTTCTTTTCTTACTTTACTTCCTCACTTTTCTAAATACTTATAACTTCTTTTTATCTCTAAGTTTTAGTAATTCTAAATTCTGAAATTCCATCTTCTTTTCTTACTTTACTTCCTCACTTTTCTAAATACTTATAAATTCTTTTTATCTCTAAGTTTTAGTAATTCTAGAAGTTGAAATTCCATCTTCTTTTCTTACTTTACTTCCTCACTTTTTAAATACTTATAAATTCTTTTTATCTCTAAGTTTTAGTAATTCTAAAACAGTAGTTCCATCTTCTTTTCTTACTTTACTTCCTCACTTTTCTAAATACTTATAAATTCTTTTTATCTCTAAGTTTTAGTTATTCTAAAACAGTAGTTCCATCTTCTTTTCTTACTTTACTTCCTCACTTTTCTAAATACTTATAAATTCTTTTTATCTCTAAGTTTTAGTAATTCTAAATTCTGAAATTCCATCTTCTTTTCTTTACTTTACTTCCTCACTTTTCTAAATACTTATAAATTCTTTTTATTTCTAAGTTTAGTTATTCATAATTCTAAATTCCATCTTCTTTTCTTACTTTACTTCCTCACTTTTCTAAATACTATAAATTCTTTTTATCTCTAAGTTTTAGTAATTCTAAATTCTGAAATTCCATCTTCTTTTCTTACTTTACTTCCTCACTTTTCTAAATACTTATAAATTCTTTTTATCTCTAAGTCTTAGTAATTCTAAATTCTGAAATTCCATCTTCTTTTCTTACTTTACTTCCTCACTTTTCTAAATACTTATAACTTCTTTTTATCTCTAAGTTTTAGTTATTCTAGAAGTTGAAATTCCATCTTCTTTTCTTACTTTACTTCCTCACTTTTCTAAATACTTATAAATTCTTTTTATCTCTAAGTTTAGTAATTCTAAATTCTGATATTCCATCTTCTTTTCTTACTTTACTTCCTCACTTTTCTAAATACTTATAACTTCTTTTTATCTCTAAGTTTTAGTAATTCTAAATTCTGAAATTCCATCTTCTTTTCTTACTTTACTTCCTCACTTTTCTAAATACTTATAACTTCTTTTTATCTCTAAGTTTTAGTAATTCTAAATTCTGAAATTCCATCTTCTTTTCTTACTTTACTTCCTCACTTTTCTAAATACTTATAACTTCTTTTTATCTCTAAGTTTTTAGTTATTCTAAAACAGTAGTTCCATCTTCTTTTCTTACTTTACTTCCTCACTTTTCTAAATACTTATAACTTCTTTTTATCTCTAAGTTTTAGTTATTCTAAAAACAGTAGTTCCATCTTCTTTTCTTACTTTACTTCCTCACTTTTCTAAATACTTATAACTTCTTTTTATCTCTAAGTTTTAGTAATTCTAAAACAGTAATTCCATCTTCTTTTCTTACTTTACTTCCTCACTTTTCTAAATACTTATAACTTCTTTTTATCTCTAAGTTTTAGTAATTCTAAATTCTGAATTCCATCTTCTTTTCTTACTTTACTTCCTCACTTTTCTAAATACTTATAACTTCTTTTTATCTCTAAGTTTTAGTAATTCTAAAACAGTAATTCCATCTTCTTTTCTTACTTTACTTCCTCACTTTTCTAAATACTTATAACTTCTTTTTATCTCTAAGTTTTAGTTATTCTAGAAGTTGAAATTCCATCTTCTTTTCTTACTTTACTTCCTCACTTTTCTAAATACTTATAAATTCTTTTATCTCTAAGTTTAGTAATTCTAAATTCTGATATTCCATCTTCTTTTCTTACTTTACTTCCTCACTTTTCTAAATACTTATAACTTCTTTTTATCTCTAAGTTTTAGTAATTCTAAATTCTGAAATTCCATCTTCTTTTCTTACTTTACTTCCTCACTTTTCTAAATACTTATAAATTCTTTTTATCTCTAAGTTTAGTAATTCTAAATTCTGATATTCATCTTCTTTTCTACTTTACTTCCTCACTTTTCTAAATACTTATAACTTCTTTTTATCTCTAAGTTTTAGTAATTCTAATTCTGAAATTCCATCTTCTTTTCTTACTTTACTTCCTCACTTTTCTAAATACTTATAAATTCTTTTTATCTCTAAGTTTTAGTTATTCTAAAAACAGTAGTTCCATCTTCTTTTCTTACTTTACTTCCTCACTTTTCTAAATACTTATAACTTCTTTTTATCTCTAAGTTTTAGTTATTCTAAAACAGTAGTTCCATCTTCTTTTCTTACTTTACTTCCTCACTTTTCTAAATACTTATAAATTCTTTTTATCTCTAAGTTTTAGTAATTCTAAATTCTGAAATTCCATCTTCTTTTCTTACTTTACTTCCTCACTTTTCTAAATACTTATAACTTCTTTTTATCTCTAAGTTTTAGTAATTCTAAATTCTGAAATTCCATCTTCTTTTCTTACTTTACTTCCTCACTTTTCTAAATACTTATAAATTCTTTTTATCTCTAAGTTTTAGTAATTCTAAATTCTGAAATTCCATCTTCTTTTCTTACTTTACTTCCTCACTTTTCTAAATACTTATAACTTCTTTTTATCTCTAAGTTTTAGTAATTCTAAATTCTGAAATTCCATCTTCTTTTCTTACTTTACTTCCTCACTTTTCTAAATACTTATAACTTCTTTTTATCTCTAAGTTTTAGTAATTCTAAATTCTGAAATTCCATCTTCTTTTCTTACTTTACTTCCTCACTTTTCTAAATACTTATAACTTCTTTTTATCTCTAAGTTTTAGTTTATTCTAAAACAGTAGTTCCATCTTCTTTTCTTACTTTACTTCCTCACTTTTCTAAATACTTATAACTTCTTTTTATCTCTAAGTTTTAGTTATTCTAAAACAGTAGTTCCATCTTCTTTTCTTACTTTACTTCCTCACTTTTCTAAATACTTATAACTTCTTTTTATCTCTAAGTTTTAGTAATTCTAAAACAGTAATTCCATCTTCTTTTCTTACTTTACTTCCTCAACTTTTCTAAATACTTATAACTTCTTTTTATCTCTAAGTTTTAGTAATTCTAAAACAGTAATTCCATCTTCTTTTCTTACTTACTTCCTCACTTTTCTAAATACTTATAACTTCTTTTTATCTCTAAGTTTTAGTTATTCTAAAACAGTAGTTCCATCTTCTTTTCTTACTTTACTTCCTCACTTTTCTAAATACTTATAACTTCTTTTTATCTCTAAGTTTTAGTAATTCTAAAACAGTAATTCCATCTTCTTTTCTTACTTTACTTCCTCACTTTTCTAAATACTTATAACTTCTTTTTATCTCTAAGTTTTAGTTATTCTAAAACAGTAGTTCCATCTTCTTTTCTTACTTTACTTCCTCACTTTTCTAAATACTTATAACTTCTTTTTATCTCTAAGTTTTAGTAATTCTAAAACAGTAATTCCATCTTCTTTTCTTACTTTACTTCCTCACTTTTCTAAATACTTATAACTTCTTTTTATCTCTAAGTTTTAGTAATTCTAAAACAGTAATTCCATCTTCTTTTCTTACTTTACTTCCTCACTTTTCTAAATACTTATAACTTCTTTTTATCTCTAAGTTTTAGTAATTCTAAATTCTGAAATTCCATCTTCTTTTCTTACTTTACTTCCTCACTTTTCTAAATACTTATAAATTCTTTTTATCTCTAAGTTTTAGTAATTCTAAATTCTGAAATTCCATCTTCTTTTCTTACTTTACTTCCTCACTTTTCTAAATACTTATAAATTCTTTTTATCTCTAAGTTTTAGTAATTCTAAAACAGTAGTTTCCATCTTCTTTTCTTACTTTACTTCCTCACTTTTTCTAAATACCTTATAACTTCTTTTTATCTCTAAGTTTTAGTAATTCTAAAACAGTAATTCCATCTTCTTTTCTTACTTTACTTCCTCACTTTTCTAAATACTTATAACTTCTTTTTATCTCTAAGTTTTAGTAATTCTAAATTCTGAAATTCCATCTTCTTTTCTTACTTTACTTCCTCACTTTTCTAAATACTTATAAATTCTTTTTATCTCTAAGTTTTAGTAATTCTAGAAGTTGAAATTCCATCTTCTTTTCTTACTTTACTTCCTCACTTTTCTAAATACTTATAAATTCTTTTTATCTCTAAGTTTTAGTAATTCTAAAACAGTAGTTCCAATCTTCTTTTCTTACTTTACTTCCTCACTTTTTCTAAATACTTATAAATTCTTTTTATCTCTAAGTTTTTAGTAATTCTAGAAGTTGAAATTCCATCTTCTTTTCTTACTTTACTTCCTCACTTTTCTAAATACTTATAAATTCTTTTTATCTCTAAGTTTTAGTAATTCTAAAACAGTAGTTCCATCTTCTTTTCTTACTTTACTCCTCACTTTTCTAAATACTTATAAATTCTTTTTATCTCTAAGTTTTAGTTATTCTAAAACAGTAGTTCCATCTTCTTTTCTTACTTTACTTCCTCACTTTTCTAAATACTTATAAATTCTTTTTATCTCTAAGTTTTAGTAATTCTAAATTCTGAAATTCCATCTTCTTTTCTTACTTTACTTCCTCACTTTTCTAAATACTTATAAATTCTTTTTATTTCTAAGTTTAGTTATTCATAATTCTAAATTCCCTCTTCTTTTCTTACTTTACTTCCTCACTTTTCTAAATACTTATAAATTCTTTTTATCTCTAAGTTTTAGTAATTCTAAATTCTGAAATTCCATCTTCTTTTCTTACTTTACTTCCTCACTTTTCTAAATACTTATAAATTCTTTTTATCTCTAAGTCTTAGTAATTCTAAATTCTGAAATTCCATCTTCTTTTCTTACTTTACTTCCTCACTTTTCTAAATACTTATAACTTCTTTTTATCTCTAAGTTTTAGTAATTCTAAATTCTGAAATTCCATCTTCTTTTCTTACTTTACTTCCTCACTTTTCTAAATACTTATAACTTCTTTTTATCTCTAAGTTTTAGTTATTCTAGAAGTTGAAATTCCATCTTCTTTTCTTACTTTACTTCCTCACTTTTCTAAATACTTATAAATTCTTTTGTATCTCTAAGTTTTAGTAATTCTAAATTCTGATATTCCATCTTCTTTTCTTACTTTACTTCCTCACTTTTCTAAATACTTATAAATTCTTTTTATCTCTAAGTTTTAGTTATTCTAAAATTCTGAAATTCCATCTTCTTTTCTTACTTTACTTCCTCACTTTTCTAAATACTTATAAATTCTTTTTATCTCTAAGTTTTAGTAATTCTAAATTCTGAAATTCCATCTTCTTTTCTTACTTTACTTCCTCACTTTTCTAAATACTTATAACTTCTTTTTATCTCTAAGTTTTAGTTATTCTAAATTCTGAAATTCCATCTTCTTTTCTTACTTTACTTCCTCACTTTTCTAAATACTTATAAATTCTTTTAATCTCTAAGTTTTAGTAATTCTAAAACAGTAGTTCCATCTTCTTTTCTTACTTTACTTCCTCACTTTTCTAAATACTTATAAATTCTTTTAATCTCTAAGTTTTAGTAATTCTAAAACAGTAGTTCCATCTTCTTTTCTTACTTTACTTCCTCACTTTTCTAAATACTTATAAATTCTTTTTATCTCTAAGTTTTAGTAATTCTAAATTCTGAAATTCCATCTTCTTTTCTTACTTTACTTCCTCACTTTTCTAAATACTTATAACTTCTTTTTATCTCTAAGTTTTAGTTATTCTAAATTCTGAAATTCCATCTTCTTTTCTTACTTTACTTCCTCACTTTTCTAAATACTTATAAATTCTTTTAATCTCTAAGTTTTAGTAATTCTAAAACAGTAGTTCCATCTTCTTTTCTTACTTTACTTCCTCACTTTTCTAAATACTTATAAATTCTTTTTATCTCTAAGTTTTAGTAATTCTAAATTCTGATATTCCATCTTCTTTTCTTACTTTACTTCCTCACTTTTCTAAATACTTATAAATTCTTTTTATCTCTAAGTTTTAGTTATTCTAAATTCTGAAATTCCATCTTCTTTTCTTACTTTACTTCCTCACTTTTCTAAATACTTATAAATTCTTTTTATCTCTAAGTTTTAGTAATTCTAAAACAGTAGTTCCATCTTCTTTTCTTACTTTACTTCCTCACTTTTCTAAATACTTATAAATTCTTTTTATCTCTAAGTTTTAGTTATTCTAAAACAGTAGTTCCATCTTCTTTTCTTACTTTACTTCCTCACTTTTCTAAATACTTATAAATTCTTTTTATCTCTAAGTTTTAGTAATTCTAAATTCTGAAATTCCATCTTCTTTTCTTACTTTACTTCCTCACTTTTCTAAATACTTATAAATTCTTTTTATTTCTAAGTTTAGTTATTCATAATTCTAAATTCCATTTTCTTTTCTTACTTTACTTCCTCACTTTTCTAAATACTTATAAATTCTTTTTATCTCTAAGTTTTAGTAATTCTAAATTCTGAAATTCCATCTTCTTTTCTTACTTACTTCCTCACTTTTCTAAATACTTATAAATTCTTTTTATCTCTAAGTCTTAGTAATTCTAAATTCTGAAATTCCATCTTCTTTTCTTACTTTACTTCCTCACTTTTCTAAATACTTATAACTTCTTTTTATCTCTAAGTTTTAGTAATTCTAAATTCTGAAATTCCATCTTCTTTTCTTACTTTACTTCCTCACTTTTCTAAATACTTATAACTTCTTTTTATCTCTAAGTTTTAGTTATTCTAGAAGTTGAAATTCCATCTTCTTTTCTTACTTTACTTCCTCACTTTTCTAAATACTTATAAATTCTTTTTATCTCTAAGTTTTAGTAATTCTAAATTCTGATATTCCATCTTCTTTTCTTACTTTACTTCCTCACTTTTCTAAATACTTATAAATTCTTTTTATCTCTAAGTTTTAGTTATTCTAAATTCTGAAATTCCATCTTCTTTTCTTACTTTACTTCCTCACTTTTCTAAATACTTATAAATTCTTTTTATCTCTAAGTTTTAGTAATTCTAAATTCTGAAATTCCATCTTCTTTTCTTACTTTACTTCCTCACTTTTCTAAATACTTATAACTTCTTTTTATCTCTAAGTTTTAGTTATTCTAAATTCTGAAATTCCATCTTCTTTTCTTACTTTACTTCCTCACTTTTCTAAATACTTATAAATTCTTTTAATCTCTAAGTTTTAGTAATTCTAAAACAGTAGTTCCATCTTCTTTTCTTACTTTACTTCCTCACTTTTCTAAATACTTATAAATTCTTTTAATCTCTAAGTTTTAGTAATTCTAAAACAGTAGTTCCATCTTCTTTTCTTACTTTACTTCCTCACTTTTCTAAATACTTATAAATTCTTTTTATCTCTAAGTTTTAGTAATTCTAAATTCTGAAATTCCATCTTCTTTTCTTACTTTACTTCCTCACTTTTCTAAATACTTATAACTTCTTTTTATCTCTAAGTTTTAGTTATTCTAAATTCTGAAATTCCATCTTCTTTTCTTACTTTACTTCCTCACTTTTCTAAATACTTATAAATTCTTTTAATCTCTAAGTTTTAGTAATTCTAAAACAGTAGTTCCATCTTCTTTTCTTACTTTACTTCCTCACTTTTCTAAATACTTATAAATTCTTTTTATCTCTAAGTTTTAGTAATTCTAAATTCTGATATTCCATCTTCTTTTCTTACTTTACTTCCTCACTTTTCTAAATACTTATAAATTCTTTTTATCTCTAAGTTTTAGTTATTCTAAATTCTGAAATTCCATCTTCTTTTCTTACTTTACTTCCTCACTTTTCTAAATACTTATAAATTCTTTTTATCTCTAAGTTTTAGTAATTCTAAATTCTGAAATTCCATCTTCTTTTCTTACTTTACTTCCTCACTTTTCTAAATACTTATAACTTCTTTTTATCTCTAAGTTTTAGTTATTCTAAATTCTGAAATTCCATCTTCTTTTCTTACTTTACTTCCTCACTTTTCTAAATACTTATAAATTCTTTTAATCTCTAAGTTTTAGTAATTCTAAATTCTGAAATTCCATCTTCTTTTCTTACTTTACTTCCTCACTTTTCTAAATACTTATAAATTCTTTTTATCTCTAAGTTTTAGTAATTCTAGAAGTTGAAATTCCATCTTCTTTTCTTACTTTACTTCCTCACTTTTCTAAATACTTATAAATTCTTTTTATTTCTAAGTTTAGTTATTCATAATTCTGAAATTCCATCTTCTTTTCTTACTTTACTTCCTCACTTTTCTAAATACTTATAAATTCTTTTTATCTCTAAGTTTTAGTTATTCTAGAAGTTGAAATTCCATCTTCTTTTCTTACTTTACTTCCTCACTTTTCTAAATACTTATAAATTCTTTTTATCTCTAAGTTTTAGTAATTCTAAATTCTGAAATTCCATCTTCTTTTCTTACTTTACTTCCTCACTTTTCTAAATACTTATAAATTCTTTTTATCTCTAAGTTTTAGTTATTCTAGAAGTTGAAATTCCATCTTCTTTTCTTACTTTACTTCCTCACTTTTCTAAATACTTATAAATTCTTTTTATTTCTAAGTTTAGTTATTCATAATTCTGAAATTCCATCTTCTTTTCTTACTTTACTTCCTCACTTTTCTAAATACTTATAAATTCTTTTTATCTCTAAGTTTTAGTAATTCTAAATTCTGAAATTCCATCTTCTTTTCTTACTTTACTTCCTCACTTTTCTAAATACTTATAACTTCTTTTTATCTCTAAGTTTTAGTTATTCTAGAAGTTGAAATTCCATCTTCTTTTCTTACTTTACTTCCTCACTTTTCTAAATACTTATAACTTCTTTTTATCTCTAAGTTTTAGTTATTCTAGAAGTTGAAATTCCATCTTCTTTTCTTACTTTACTTCCTCACTTTTCTAAATACTTATAAATTCTTTTTATCTCTAAGTTTTAGTAATTCTAAATTCTGATATTCCATCTTCTTTTCTTACTTTACTTCCTCACTTTTCTAAATACTTATAACTTCTTTTTATCTCTAAGTTTTAGTTATTCTAGAAGTTGAAATTCCATCTTCTTTTCTTACTTTACTTCCTCACTTTTCTAAATACTTATAAATTCTTTTTATCTCTAAGTTTTAGTAATTCTAAATTCTGATATTCCATCTTCTTTTCTTACTTTACTTCCTCACTTTTCTAAATACTTATAACTTCTTTTTATCTCTAAGTTTTAGTTATTCTAGAAGTTGAAATTCCATCTTCTTTTCTTACTTTACTTCCTCACTTTTCTAAATACTTATAAATTCTTTTTATCTCTAAGTTTTAGTAATTCTAAATTCTGATATTCAATCTTCTTTTCTTACTTTACTTCCTCACTTTTCTAAATACTTATAACTTCTTTTTATCTCTAAGTTTTAGTAATTCTAAATTCTGAAATTCCATCTTCTTTTCTTACTTTACTTCCTCACTTTTCTAAATACTTATAACTTCTTTTTATCTCTAAGTTTTAGTTATTCTAGATGTTGAAATTCCATCTTCTTTTCTTACTTTACTTCCTCACTTTTCTAAATACTTATAAATTCTTTTTATCTCTAAGTTTTAGTAATTCTAAATTCTGATATTCCATCTTCTTTTCTTACTTTACTTCCTCACTTTTCTAAATACTTATAAATTCTTTTTATCTCTAAGTTTTAGTAATTCTAAATCTGAAATTCCATCTTCTTTTCTTACTTTACTTCCTCACTTTTCTAAATACTTATAACTTCTTTTTATCTCTAAGTTTTAGTAATTCTAAATTCTGAAATTCCATCTTCTTTTCTTACTTTACTTCCTACTTTTCTAAATACTTATAACTTCTTTTTATCTCTAAGTTTTAGTAATTCTAAAACAGTAGTTCCATCTTCTTTTCTTACTTTACTTCCTCACTTTTCTAAATACTTATAAATTCTTTTTATCTCTAAGTTTTAGTTATTCTAAAACAGTAGTTCCATCTTCTTTTCTTACTTTACTTCCTCACTTTTCTAAATACTTATAAATTCTTTTTATCTCTAAGTTTTAGTAATTCTAAATTCTGAAATTCCATCTTCTTTTCTTACTTTACTTCCTCACTTTTCTAAATACTTATAAATTCTTTTTATTTCTAAGTTTAGTTATTCATAATTCTAAATTCCATCTTCTTTTCTTACTTTACTTCCTCACTTTTCTAAATACTTATAAATTCTTTTTATCTCTAAGTTTTAGTAATTCTAAATTCTGAAATTCCATCTTCTTTTCTTACTTTACTTCCTCACTTTTCTAAATACTTATAAATTCTTTTTATCTCTAAGTCTTAGTAATTCTAAATTCTGAAATTCCATCTTCTTTTCTTACTTTACTTCCTCACTTTTCTAAATACTTATAACTTCTTTTTATCTCTAAGTTTTAGTAATTCTAAATTCTGAAATTCCATCTTCTTTTCTTACTTTACTTCCTCACTTTTCTAAATACTTATAACTTCTTTTTATCTCTAAGTTTTAGTTATTCTAGAAGTTGAAATTCCATCTTCTTTTCTTACTTTACTTCCTCACTTTTCTAAATACTTATAAATTCTTTTTATCTCTAAGTTTTAGTAATTCTAAATTCTGATATTCCATCTTCTTTTCTTACTTTACTTCCTCACTTTTCTAAATACTTATAAATTCTTTTTATCTCTAAGTTTAGTTATTCTAAATTCTGAAATTCCATCTTCTTTTCTTACTTTACTTCCTCACTTTTCTAAATACTTATAAATTCTTTTTATCTCTAAGTTTTAGTAATTCTAAATTCTGAAATTCCATCTTCTTTTCTTACTTTACTTCCTCACTTTTCTAAATACTTATAACTTCTTTTTATCTCTAAGTTTTAGTTATTCTAAATTCTGAAATTCCATCTTCTTTTCTTACTTTACTTCCTCACTTTTCTAAATACTTATAAATTCTTTTAATCTCTAAGTTTTAGTAATTCTAAAACAGTAGTTCCATCTTCTTTTCTTACTTTACTTCCTCACTTTTCTAAATACTTATAAATTCTTTTAATCTCTAAGTTTTAGTAATTCTAAAACAGTAGTTCCATCTTCTTTTCTTACTTTACTTCCTCACTTTTCTAAATACTTATAAATTCTTTTTATCTCTAAGTTTTAGTAATTCTAAATTCTGAAATTCCATCTTCTTTTCTTACTTTACTTCCTCACTTTTCTAAATACTTATAACTTCTTTTTATCTCTAAGTTTTAGTTATTCTAAATTCTGAAATTCCATCTTCTTTTCTTACTTTACTTCCTCACTTTTCTAAATACTTATAAATTCTTTTAATCTCTAAGTTTTAGTAATTCTAAAACAGTAGTTCCATCTTCTTTTCTTACTTTACTTCCTCACTTTTCTAAATACTTATAAATTCTTTTTATCTCTAAGTTTTAGTAATTCTAAATTCTGATATTCCATCTTCTTTTCTTACTTTACTTCCTCACTTTTCTAAATACTTATAAATTCTTTTTATCTCTAAGTTTTAGTTATTCTAAATTCTGAAATTCCATCTTCTTTTCTTACTTTACTTCCTCACTTTTCTAAATACTTATAAATTCTTTTTATCTCTAAGTTTTAGTAATTCTAAATTCTGAAATTCCATCTTCTTTTCTTACTTTACTTCCTCACTTTTCTAAATACTTATAACTTCTTTTTATCTCTAAGTTTTAGTTATTCTAAATTCTGAAATTCCATCTTCTTTTCTTACTTTACTTCCTCACTTTTCTAAATACTTATAAATTCTTTTAATCTCTAAGTTTTAGTAATTCTAAAACAGTAGTTCCATCTTCTTTTCTTACTTTACTTCCTCACTTTTCTAAATACTTATAAATTCTTTTTATCTCTAAGTTTTAGTAATTCTAGAAGTTGAAATTCCATCTTCTTTTCTTACTTTACTTCCTCACTTTTCTAAATACTTATAAATTCTTTTTATTTCTAAGTTTAGTTATTCATAATTCTGAAATTCCATCTTCTTTTCTTACTTTACTTCCTCACTTTTCTAAATACTTATAAATTCTTTTTATCTCTAAGTTTTAGTAATTCTAGAAGTTGAAATTCCATCTTCTTTTCTTACTTTACTTCCTCACTTTTCTAAATACTTATAACTTCTTTTTATCTCTAAGTTTTAGTTATTCTAAAACAGTAGTTCCATCTTCTTTTCTTACTTTACTTCCTCACTTTTCTAAATACTTATAAATTCTTTTTATCTCTAAGTTTTAGTAATTCTAGAAGTTGAAATTCCATCTTCTTTTCTTACTTTACTTCCTCACTTTTCTAAATACTTATAAATTCTTTTTATTTCTAAGTTTAGTTATTCATAATTCTGAAATTCCATCTTCTTTTCTTACTTTACTTCCTCACTTTTCTAAATACTTATAAATTCTTTTTATCTCTAAGTTTTAGTAATTCTAAATTCTGAAATTCCATCTTCTTTTCTTACTTTACTTCCTCACTTTTCTAAATACTTATAACTTCTTTTTATCTCTAAGTTTTAGTTATTCTAGAAGTTGAAATTCCATCTTCTTTTCTTACTTTACTTCCTCACTTTTCTAAATACTTATAACTTCTTTTTATCTCTAAGTTTTAGTTATTCTAGAAGTTGAAATTCCATCTTCTTTTCTTACTTTACTTCCTCACTTTTCTAAATACTTATAAATTCTTTTTATCTCTAAGTTTTAGTAATTCTAAATTCTGATATTCCATCTTCTTTTCTTACTTTACTTCCTCACTTTTCTAAATACTTATAACTTCTTTTTATCTCTAAGTTTTAGTTATTCTAGAAGTTGAAATTCCATCTTCTTTTCTTACTTTACTTCCTCACTTTTCTAAATACTTATAAATTCTTTTTATCTCTAAGTTTTAGTAATTCTAAATTCTGATATTCCATCTTCTTTTCTTACTTTACTTCCTCACTTTTCTAAATACTTATAACTTCTTTTTATCTCTAAGTTTTAGTTATTCTAGAAGTTGAAATTCCATCTTCTTTTCTTACTTTACTTCCTCACTTTTCTAAATACTTATAAATTCTTTTTATCTCTAAGTTTTAGTAATTCTAAATTCTGATATTCAATCTTCTTTTCTTACTTTACTTCCTCACTTTTCTAAATACTTATAACTTCTTTTTATCTCTAAGTTTTAGTAATTCTAAATTCTGAAATTCCATCTTCTTTTCTTACTTACTTCCTCACTTTTCTAAATACTTATAACTTCTTTTTATCTCTAAGTTTTAGTTATTCTAGATGTTGAAATTCCATCTTCTTTTCTTACTTTACTTCCTCACTTTTCTAAATACTTATAAATTCTTTTTATCTCTAAGTTTTAGTAATTCTAAATTCTGATATTCCATCTTCTTTTCTTACTTTACTTCCTCACTTTTCTAAATACTTATAAATTCTTTTTATCTCTAAGTTTTAGTAATTCTAAATTCTGAAATTCCATCTTCTTTTCTTACTTTACTTCCTCACTTTTCTAAATACTTATAACTTCTTTTTATCTCTAAGTTTTAGTAATTCTAAATTCTGAAATTCCATCTTCTTTTCTTACTTTACTTCCTACTTTTCTAAATACTTATAACTTCTTTTTATCTCTAAGTTTTAGTTATTCTAAAACAGTAGTTCCATCTTCTTTTCTTACTTTACTTCCTCACTTTTCTAAATACTTATAAATTCTTTTTATCTCTAAGTTTTAGTTATTCTAAATTCTGAAATTCCATCTTCTTTTCTTACTTTACTTCCTCACTTTTCTAAATACTTATAAATTCTTTTTATCTCTAAGTTTTAGTAATTCTAAATTCTGAAATTCCATCTTCTTTTCTTACTTTACTTCCTCACTTTTCTAAATACTTATAACTTCTTTTTATCTCTAAGTTTTAGTAATTCTAAAAGTTGAAATTCCATCTTCTTTTCTTACTTTACTTCCTCACTTTTCTAAATACTTATAAATTCTTTTTATCTCTAAGTTTTAGTTATTCTAAATTCTGAAATTCCATCTTCTTTTCTTACTTTACTTCCTCACTTTTCTAAATACTTATAAATTCTTTTTATTTCTAAGTTTAGTTATTCATAATTCTGAAATTCCATCTTCTTTTCTTACTTTACTTCCTCACTTTTCTAAATACTTATAAATTCTTTTTATCTCTAAGTTTTAGTAATTCTAAATTCTGAAATTCCATCTTCTTTTCTTACTTTACTTCCTCACTTTTCTAAATACTTATAACTTCTTTTTATCTCTAAGTTTTAGTAATTCTAAATTCTGAAATTCCATCTTCTTTTCTTACTTTACTTCCTCACTTTTCTAAATACTTATAACTTCTTTTTATCTCTAAGTTTTAGTTATTCTAGAAGTTGAAATTCCATCTTCTTTTCTTACTTTACTTCCTCACTTTTCTAAATACTTATAACTTCTTTTTATCTCTAAGTCTTAGTTATTCTAGAAGTTGAAATTCCATCTTCTTTTCTTACTTTACTTCCTCACTTTTCTAAATACTTATAACTTCTTTTTATCTCTAAGTTTTAGTTATTCTAAATTCTGAAATTCCATCTTCTTTTCTTACTTTACTTCCTCACTTTTCTAAATACTTATAACTTCTTTTTATCTCTAAGTTTTAGTAATTCTAGAAGTTGAAATTCCATCTTCTTTTCTTACTTTACTTCCTCACTTTTCTAAATACTTATAACTTCTTTTTATCTCTAAGTTTTAGTTATTCTAAAACAGT
Organism: Loxodes magnus; assembly: GCA_946699065.1. Classification (NCBI taxonomy): domain Eukaryota; phylum Ciliophora; class Karyorelictea; order Loxodida; family Loxodidae; genus Loxodes; species Loxodes magnus. Next base: position 11,331 of record CAMPDV010004154.1, on the reverse strand, counting down.
AGTTCCATCTTCTTTTCTTACTTTACTTCCTCACTTTTCTAAATACTTATAACTTCTTTTTATCTCTAAGTTTTAGTAATTCTAGAAGTTGAAATTCCATCTTCTTTTCTTACTTTACTTCCTCACTTTTCTAAATACTTATAAATTCTTTTTATCTCTAAGTTTTAGTAATTCTAAATTCTGATATTCAATCTTCTTTTCTTACTTTACTTCCTCACTTTTCTAAATACTTATAAATTCTTTTTATCTCTAAGTTTTAGTAATTCTAAATTCTGAAATTCCATCTTCTTTTCTTACTTTACTTCCTCACTTTTCTAAATACTTATAACTTCTTTTTATCTCTAAGTTTTAGTTATTCTAAATTCTGAAATTCCATCTTCTTTTCTTACTTTACTTCCTCACTTTTCTAAATACTTATAACTTCTTTTTATCTCTAAGTTTTAGTTATTCTAAAACAGTAGTTCCATCTTCTTTTCTTACTTTACTTCCTCACTTTTCTAAATACTTATAAATTCTTTTTATCTCTAAGTTTAGAATTACTAAAACTTAGAGATAAAAAGAATTTATAAGTATTTAGAAAAGTGAGGAAGTAAAGTAAGAAAAGAAGATGGAACTACTGTTTTAGAATAACTAAAACTTAGAGATAAAAAGAAGTTATAAGTATTTAGAAAAGTGAGGAAGTAAAGTAAGAAAAGAAGATGGAATTTCAGAATTTAGAATAACTAAAACTTAGAGATAAAAAGAAGTTATAAGTATTTAGAAAAGTGAGGAAGTAAAGTAAGAAAAGAAGATGGAATTTCAGAATTTAGAATTACTAAAACTTAGAGATAAAAAGAATTTATAAGTATTTAGAAAAGTGAGGAAGTAAAGTAAGAAAAGAAGATTGAATATCAGAATTTAGAATTACTAAAACTTAGAGATAAAAAGAATTTATAAGTATTTAGAAAAGTGAGGAAGTAAAGTAAGAAAAGAAGATGGAATTTCAACTTCTAGAATTACTAAAACTTAGAGATAAAAAGAAGTTATAAGTATTTAGAAAAGTGAGGAAGTAAAGTAAGAAAAGAAGATGGAACTACTGTTTTAGAATAACTAAAACTTAGAGATAAAAAGAAGTTATAAGTATTTAGAAAAGTGAGGAAGTAAAGTAAGAAAAGAAGATGGAATTTCAACTTCTAGAATTACTAAAACTTAGAGATAAAAAGAAGTTATAAGTATTTAGAAAAGTGAGGAAGTAAAGTAAGAAAAGAAGATGGAATTTCAGAATTTAGAATAACTAAAACTTAGAGATAAAAAGAAGTTATAAGTATTTAGAAAAGTGAGGAAGTAAAGTAAGAAAAGAAGATGGAATTTCAACTTCTAGAATAACTAAGACTTAGAGATAAAAAAGAAGTTATAAGTATTTAGAAAAGTGAGGAAGTAAAGTAAGAAAAGAAGATGGAATTTCAACTTCTAGAATAACTAAAACTTAGAGATAAAAAGAAGTTATAAGTATTTAGAAAAGTGAGGAAGTAAAGTAAGAAAAGAAGATGGAATTTCAGAATTTAGAATTACTAAAACTTAGAGATAAAAAGAAGTTATAAGTATTTAGAAAAGTGAGGAAGTAAAGTAAGAAAAGAAGATGGAATTTCAGAATTTAGAATTACTAAAACTTAGAGATAAAAAGAATTTATAAGTATTTAGAAAAGTGAGGAAGTAAAGTAAGAAAAGAAGATGGAATTTCAGAATTATGAATAACTAAACTTAGAAATAAAAAGAATTTATAAGTATTTAGAAAAGTGAGGAAGTAAAGTAAGAAAAGAAGATGGAATTTCAGAATTTAGAATAACTAAAACTTAGAGATAAAAAGAATTTATAAGTATTTAGAAAAGTGAGGAAGTAAAGTAAGAAAAGAAGATGGAATTTCAACTTTTAGAATTACTAAAACTTAGAGATAAAAAGAAGTTATAAGTATTTAGAAAAGTGAGGAAGTAAAGTAAGAAAAGAAGATGGAATTTCAGAATTTAGAATTACTAAAACTTAGAGATAAAAAGAATTTATAAGTATTTAGAAAAGTGAGGAAGTAAAGTAAGAAAAGAAGATGGAATTTCAGAATTTAGAATAACTAAAACTTAGAGATAAAAAGAATTTATAAGTATTTAGAAAAGTGAGGAAGTAAAGTAAGAAAAGAAGATGGAACTACTGTTTTAGAATAACTAAAACTTAGAGATAAAAAGAAGTTATAAGTATTTAGAAAAGTAGGAAGTAAAGTAAGAAAAGAAGATGGAATTTCAGAATTTAGAATTACTAAAACTTAGAGATAAAAAGAAGTTATAAGTATTTAGAAAAGTGAGGAAGTAAAGTAAGAAAAGAAGATGGAATTTCAGAATTTAGAATTACTAAAACTTAGAGATAAAAAGAATTTATAAGTATTTAGAAAAGTGAGGAAGTAAAGTAAGAAAAGAAGATGGAATATCAGAATTTAGAATTACTAAAACTTAGAGATAAAAAGAATTTATAAGTATTTAGAAAAGTGAGGAAGTAAAGTAAGAAAAGAAGATGGAATTTCAACATCTAGAATAACTAAAACTTAGAGATAAAAAGAAGTTATAAGTATTTAGAAAGTGAGGAAGTAAAGTAAGAAAAGAAGATGGAATTTCAGAATTTAGAATTACTAAAACTTAGAGATAAAAAGAAGTTATAAGTATTTAGAAAAGTGAGGAAGTAAAGTAAGAAAAGAAGATTGAATATCAGAATTTAGAATTACTAAAACTTAGAGATAAAAAGAATTTATAAGTATTTAGAAAAGTGAGGAAGTAAAGTAAGAAAAGAAGATGGAATTTCAACTTCTAGAATAACTAAAACTTAGAGATAAAAAGAAGTTATAAGTATTTAGAAAAGTGAGGAAGTAAAGTAAGAAAAGAAGATGGAATATCAGAATTTAGAATTACTAAAACTTAGAGATAAAAAGAATTTATAAGTATTTAGAAAAGTGAGGAAGTAAAGTAAGAAAAGAAGATGGAATTTCAACTTCTAGAATAACTAAAACTTAGAGATAAAAAGAAGTTATAAGTATTTAGAAAAGTGAGGAAGTAAAGTAAGAAAAGAAGATGGAATATCAGAATTTAGAATTACTAAAACTTAGAGATAAAAAGAATTTATAAGTATTTAGAAAAGTGAGGAAGTAAAGTAAGAAAAGAAGATGGAATTTCAACTTCTAGAATAACTAAAACTTAGAGATAAAAAGAAGTTATAAGTATTTAGAAAAGTGAGGAAGTAAAGTAAGAAAAGAAGATGGAATTTCAACTTCTAGAATAACTAAAACTTAGAGATAAAAAGAAGTTATAAGTATTTAGAAAAGTGAGGAAGTAAAGTAAGAAAAGAAGATGGAATTTCAGAATTTAGAATTACTAAAACTTAGAGATAAAAAGAATTTATAAGTATTTAGAAAAGTGAGGAAGTAAAGTAAGAAAAGAAGATGGAATTTCAGAATTATGAATAACTAAACTTAGAAATAAAAAGAATTTATAAGTATTTAGAAAAGTGAGGAAGTAAAGTAAGAAAAGAAGATGGAATTTCAACTTCTAGAATTACTAAAACTTAGAGATAAAAAGAATTTATAAGTATTTAGAAAAGTGAGGAAGTAAAGTAAGAAAAGAAGATGGAACTACTGTTTTAGAATAACTAAAACTTAGAGATAAAAAGAAGTTATAAGTATTTAGAAAAGTGAGGAAGTAAAGTAAGAAAAGAAGATGGAATTTCAACTTCTAGAATTACTAAAACTTAGAGATAAAAAGAATTTATAAGTATTTAGAAAAGTGAGGAAGTAAAGTAAGAAAAGAAGATGGAATTTCAGAATTATGAATAACTAAACTTAGAAATAAAAAGAATTTATAAGTATTTAGAAAAGTGAGGAAGTAAAGTAAGAAAAGAAGATGGAATTTCAACTTCTAGAATTACTAAAACTTAGAGATAAAAAGAATTTATAAGTATTTAGAAAAGTGAGGAAGTAAAGTAAGAAAAGAAGATGGAACTACTGTTTTAGAATTACTAAAACTTAGAGATTAAAAGAATTTATAAGTATTTAGAAAAGTGAGGAAGTAAAGTAAGAAAAGAAGATGGAATTTCAGAATTTAGAATAACTAAAACTTAGAGATAAAAAGAAGTTATAAGTATTTAGAAAAGTGAGGAAGTAAAGTAAGAAAAGAAGATGGAATTTCAGAATTTAGAATTACTAAAACTTAGAGATAAAAAGAATTTATAAGTATTTAGAAAAGTGAGGAAGTAAAGTAAGAAAAGAAGATGGAATTTCAGAATTTAGAATAACTAAAACTTAGAGATAAAAAGAATTTATAAGTATTTAGAAAAGTGAGGAAGTAAAGTAAGAAAAGAAGATGGAATATCAGAATTTAGAATTACTAAAACTTAGAGATAAAAAGAATTTATAAGTATTTAGAAAAGTGAGGAAGTAAAGTAAGAAAAGAAGATGGAACTACTGTTTTAGAATTACTAAAACTTAGAGATTAAAAGAATTTATAAGTATTTAGAAAAGTGAGGAAGTAAAGTAAGAAAAGAAGATGGAATTTCAGAATTTAGAATAACTAAAACTTAGAGATAAAAAGAAGTTATAAGTATTTAGAAAAGTGAGGAAGTAAAGTAAGAAAAGAAGATGGAATTTCAGAATTTAGAATTACTAAAACTTAGAGATAAAAAGAATTTATAAGTATTTAGAAAAGTGAGGAAGTAAAGTAAGAAAAGAAGATGGAACTACTGTTTTAGAATTACTAAAACTTAGAGATTAAAAGAATTTATAAGTATTTAGAAAAGTGAGGAAGTAAAGTAAGAAAAGAAGATGGAACTACTGTTTTAGAATTACTAAAACTTAGAGATTAAAAGAATTTATAAGTATTTAGAAAAGTGAGGAAGTAAAGTAAGAAAAGAAGATGGAATTTCAGAATTTAGAATAACTAAAACTTAGAGATAAAAAGAAGTTATAAGTATTTAGAAAAGTGAGGAAGTAAAGTAAGAAAAGAAGATGGAATTTCAGAATTTAGAATTACTAAAACTTAGAGATAAAAAGAATTTATAAGTATTTAGAAAAGTGAGGAAGTAAAGTAAGAAAAGAAGATGGAATTTCAGAATTTAGAATAACTAAAACTTAGAGATAAAAAGAATTTATAAGTATTTAGAAAAGTGAGGAAGTAAAGTAAGAAAAGAAGATGGAATATCAGAATTTAGAATTACTAAAACTTAGAGATAAAAAGAATTTATAAGTATTTAGAAAAGTGAGGAAGTAAAGTAAGAAAAGAAGATGGAATTTCAACTTCTAGAATAACTAAAACTTAGAGATAAAAAGAAGTTATAAGTATTTAGAAAAGTGAGGAAGTAAAGTAAGAAAAGAAGATGGAATTTCAGAATTTAGAATTACTAAAACTTAGAGATAAAAAGAAGTTATAAGTATTTAGAAAAGTGAGGAAGTAAAGTAAGAAAAGAAGATGGAATTTCAGAATTTAGAATTACTAAGACTTAGAGATAAAAAGAATTTATAAGTATTTAGAAAAGTGAGGAAGTAAAGTAAGAAAAGAAGATGGAATTTCAGAATTTAGAATTACTAAAACTTAGAGATAAAAAGAATTTATAAGTATTTAGAAAAGTGAGGAAGTAAAGTAAGAAAAGAAGATGGAATTTAGAATTATGAATAACTAAACTTAGAAATAAAAAGAATTTATAAGTATTTAGAAAAGTGAGGAAGTAAAGTAAGAAAAGAAGATGGAATTTCAGAATTTAGAATTACTAAAACTTAGAGATAAAAAGAATTTATAAGTATTTAGAAAAGTGAGGAAGTAAAGTAAGAAAAGAAGATGGAACTACTGTTTTAGAATAACTAAAACTTAGAGATAAAAAGAATTTATAAGTATTTAGAAAAGTGAGGAAGTAAAGTAAGAAAAGAAGATGGAACTACTGTTTTAGAATTACTAAAACTTAGAGATAAAAAGAAGTTATAAGTATTTAGAAAAGTAGGAAGTAAAGTAAGAAAAGAAGATGGAATTTCAGAATTTAGAATTACTAAAACTTAGAGATAAAAAGAAGTTATAAGTATTTAGAAAAGTGAGGAAGTAAAGTAAGAAAAGAAGATGGAATTTCAGAATTTAGAATTACTAAAACTTAGAGATAAAAAGAATTTATAAGTATTTAGAAAAGTGAGGAAGTAAAGTAAGAAAAGAAGATGGAATATCAGAATTTAGAATTACTAAAACTTAGAGATAAAAAGAATTTATAAGTATTTAGAAAAGTGAGGAAGTAAAGTAAGAAAAGAAGATGGAATTTCAACATCTAGAATAACTAAAACTTAGAGATAAAAAGAAGTTATAAGTATTTAGAAAAGTGAGGAAGTAAAGTAAGAAAAGAAGATGGAATTTCAGAATTTAGAATTACTAAAACTTAGAGATAAAAAGAAGTTATAAGTATTTAGAAAAGTGAGGAAGTAAAGTAAGAAAAGAAGATTGAATATCAGAATTTAGAATTACTAAAACTTAGAGATAAAAAGAATTTATAAGTATTTAGAAAAGTGAGGAAGTAAAGTAAGAAAAGAAGATGGAATTTCAACTTCTAGAATAACTAAAACTTAGAGATAAAAAGAAGTTATAAGTATTTAGAAAAGTGAGGAAGTAAAGTAAGAAAAGAAGATGGAATATCAGAATTTAGAATTACTAAAACTTAGAGATAAAAAGAATTTATAAGTATTTAGAAAAGTGAGGAAGTAAAGTAAGAAAAGAAGATGGAATTTCAACTTCTAGAATAACTAAAACTTAGAGATAAAAAGAAGTTATAAGTATTTAGAAAAGTGAGGAAGTAAAGTAAGAAAAGAAGATGGAATATCAGAATTTAGAATTACTAAAACTTAGAGATAAAAAGAATTTATAAGTATTTAGAAAAGTGAGGAAGTAAAGTAAGAAAAGAAGATGGAATTTCAACTTCTAGAATAACTAAAACTTAGAGATAAAAAGAAGTTATAAGTATTTAGAAAAGTGAGGAAGTAAAGTAAGAAAAGAAGATGGAATTTCAACTTCTAGAATAACTAAAACTTAGAGATAAAAAGAAGTTATAAGTATTTAGAAAAGTGAGGAAGTAAAGTAAGAAAAGAAGATGGAATTTCAGAATTTAGAATTACTAAAACTTAGAGATAAAAAGAATTTATAAGTATTTAGAAAAGTGAGGAAGTAAAGTAAGAAAAGAAGATGGAATTTCAGAATTATGAATAACTAAACTTAGAAATAAAAAGAATTTATAAGTATTTAGAAAAGTGAGGAAGTAAAGTAAGAAAAGAAGATGGAATTTCAACTTCTAGAATAACTAAAACTTAGAGATAAAAAGAATTTATAAGTATTTAGAAAAGTGAGGAAGTAAAGTAAGAAAAGAAGATGGAATTTCAGAATTTAGAATTACTAAAACTTAGAGATAAAAAGAATTTATAAGTATTTAGAAAAGTGAGGAAGTAAAGTAAGAAAAGAAGATGGAATTTCAACTTCTAGAATAACTAAAACTTAGAGATAAAAAGAATTTATAAGTATTTAGAAAAGTGAGGAAGTAAAGTAAGAAAAGAAGATGGAATTTCAGAATTATGAATAACTAAACTTAGAAATAAAAAGAATTTATAAGTATTTAGAAAAGTGAGGAAGTAAAGTAAGAAAAGAAGATGGAATTTCAACTTCTAGAATTACTAAAACTTAGAGATAAAAAGAATTTATAAGTATTTAGAAAAGTGAGGAAGTAAAGTAAGAAAAGAAGATGGAATTTCAGAATTTAGAATTACTAAAACTTAGAGATTAAAAGAATTTATAAGTATTTAGAAAAGTGAGGAAGTAAAGTAAGAAAAGAAGATGGAATTTCAGAATTTAGAATAACTAAAACTTAGAGATAAAAAGAAGTTATAAGTATTTAGAAAAGTGAGGAAGTAAAGTAAGAAAAGAAGATGGAATTTCAGAATTTAGAATTACTAAAACTTAGAGATAAAAAGAATTTATAAGTATTTAGAAAAGTGAGGAAGTAAAGTAAGAAAAGAAGATGGAATTTCAGAATTTAGAATAACTAAAACTTAGAGATAAAAAGAATTTATAAGTATTTAGAAAAGTGAGGAAGTAAAGTAAGAAAAGAAGATGGAATATCAGAATTTAGAATTACTAAAACTTAGAGATAAAAAGAATTTATAAGTATTTAGAAAAGTGAGGAAGTAAAGTAAGAAAAGAAGATGGAACTACTGTTTTAGAATTACTAAAACTTAGAGATTAAAAGAATTTATAAGTATTTAGAAAAGTGAGGAAGTAAAGTAAGAAAAGAAGATGGAATTTCAGAATTTAGAATAACTAAAACTTAGAGATAAAAAGAAGTTATAAGTATTTAGAAAAGTGAGGAAGTAAAGTAAGAAAAGAAGATGGAATTTCAGAATTTAGAATTACTAAAACTTAGAGATAAAAAGAATTTATAAGTATTTAGAAAAGTGAGGAAGTAAAGTAAGAAAAGAAGATGGAACTACTGTTTTAGAATTACTAAAACTTAGAGATTAAAAGAATTTATAAGTATTTAGAAAAGTGAGGAAGTAAAGTAAGAAAAGAAGATGGAACTACTGTTTTAGAATTACTAAAACTTAGAGATTAAAAGAATTTATAAGTATTTAGAAAAGTGAGGAAGTAAAGTAAGAAAAGAAGATGGAATTTCAGAATTTAGAATAACTAAAACTTAGAGATAAAAAGAAGTTATAAGTATTTAGAAAAGTGAGGAAGTAAAGTAAGAAAAGAAGATGGAATTTCAGAATTTAGAATTACTAAAACTTAGAGATAAAAAGAATTTATAAGTATTTAGAAAAGTGAGGAAGTAAAGTAAGAAAAGAAGATGGAATTTCAGAATTTAGAATAACTAAACTTAGAGATAAAAAGAATTTATAAGTATTTAGAAAAGTGAGGAAGTAAAGTAAGAAAAGAAGATGGAATATCAGAATTTAGAATTACTAAAACTTAGAGATAAAAAGAATTTATAAGTATTTAGAAAAGTGAGGAAGTAAAGTAAGAAAAGAAGATGGAATTTCAACTTCTAGAATAACTAAAACTTAGAGATAAAAAGAAGTTATAAGTATTTAGAAAAGTGAGGAAGTAAAGTAAGAAAAGAAGATGGAATTTCAGAATTTAGAATTACTAAAACTTAGAGATAAAAAGAAGTTATAAGTATTTAGAAAAGTGAGGAAGTAAAGTAAGAAAAGAAGATGGAATTTCAGAATTTAGAATTACTAAGACTTAGAGATAAAAAGAATTTATAAGTATTTAGAAAAGTGAGGAAGTAAAGTAAGAAAAGAAGATGGAATTTCAGAATTTAGAATTACTAAAACTTAGAGATAAAAAGAATTTATAAGTATTTAGAAAAGTGAGGAAGTAAAGTAAGAAAAGAAAATGGAATTTAGAATTATGAATAACTAAACTTAGAAATAAAAAGAATTTATAAGTATTTAGAAAAGTGAGGAAGTAAAGTAAGAAAAGAAGATGGAATTTCAGAATTTAGAATTACTAAAACTTAGAGATAAAAAGAATTTATAAGTATTTAGAAAAGTGAGGAAGTAAAGTAAGAAAAGAAGATGGAACTACTGTTTTAGAATAACTAAAACTTAGAGATAAAAAGAATTTATAAGTATTTAGAAAAGTGAGGAAGTAAAGTAAGAAAAGAAGATGGAACTACTGTTTTAGAATTACTAAAACTTAGAGATAAAAAGAATTTATAAGTATTTAGAAAAGTGAGGAAGTAAAGTAAGAAAAGAAGATGGAATTTCAGAATTTAGAATAACTAAAACTTAGAGATAAAAAGAATTTATAAGTATTTAGAAAAGTGAGGAAGTAAAGTAAGAAAAGAAGATGGAATATCAGAATTTAGAATTACTAAAACTTAGAGATAAAAAGAATTTATAAGTATTTAGAAAAGTGAGGAAGTAAAGTAAGAAAAGAAGATGGAACTACTGTTTTAGAATTACTAAAACTTAGAGATTAAAAGAATTTATAAGTATTTAGAAAAGTGAGGAAGTAAAGTAAGAAAAGAAGATGGAATTTCAGAATTTAGAATAACTAAAACTTAGAGATAAAAAGAAGTTATAAGTATTTAGAAAAGTGAGGAAGTAAAGTAAGAAAAGAAGATGGAATTTCAGAATTTAGAATTACTAAAACTTAGAGATAAAAAGAATTTATAAGTATTTAGAAAAGTGAGGAAGTAAAGTAAGAAAAGAAGATGGAACTACTGTTTTAGAATTACTAAAACTTAGAGATTAAAAGAATTTATAAGTATTTAGAAAAGTGAGGAAGTAAAGTAAGAAAAGAAGATGGAACTACTGTTTTAGAATTACTAAAACTTAGAGATTAAAAGAATTTATAAGTATTTAGAAAAGTGAGGAAGTAAAGTAAGAAAAGAAGATGGAATTTCAGAATTTAGAATAACTAAAACTTAGAGATAAAAAGAAGTTATAAGTATTTAGAAAAGTGAGGAAGTAAAGTAAGAAAAGAAGATGGAATTTCAGAATTTAGAATTACTAAAACTTAGAGATAAAAAGAATTTATAAGTATTTAGAAAAGTGAGGAAGTAAAGTAAGAAAAGAAGATGGAATTTCAGAATTTAGAATAACTAAAACTTAGAGATAAAAAGAATTTATAAGTATTTAGAAAAGTGAGGAAGTAAAGTAAGAAAAGAAGATGGAATATCAGAATTTAGAATTACTAAAACTTAGAGATAAAAAGAATTTATAAGTATTTAGAAAAGTGAGGAAGTAAAGTAAGAAAAGAAGATGGAATTTCAACTTCTAGAATAACTAAAACTTAGAGATAAAAAGAAGTTATAAGTATTTAGAAAAGTGAGGAAGTAAAGTAAGAAAAGAAGATGGAATTTCAGAATTTAGAATTACTAAAACTTAGAGATAAAAAGAAGTTATAAGTATTTAGAAAAGTGAGGAAGTAAAGTAAGAAAAGAAGATGGAATTTCAGAATTTAGAATTACTAAGACTTAGAGATAAAAAGAATTTATAAGTATTTAGAAAAGTGAGGAAGTAAAGTAAGAAAAGAAGATGGAATTTCAGAATTTAGAATTACTAAAACTTAGAGATAAAAAGAATTTATAAGTATTTAGAAAAGTGAGGAAGTAAAGTAAGAAAAGAAGATGGAATTTAGAATTATGAATAACTAAACTTAGAAATAAAAAGAATTATAAGTATTTAGAAAAGTGAGGAAGTAAAGTAAGAAAAGAAGATGGAATTTCAGAATTTAGAATTACTAAAACTTAGAGATAAAAAGAATTTATAAGTATTTAGAAAAGTGAGGAAGTAAAGTAAGA